>JAREIK010011641.1:0-49895 GCA_029783825.1 Sapria himalayana
AGAAACTATAAATACTATTATCTATATGAATCATCTCATCCTAGTATCTCAAGATAATAAAATATAATATATTAATATTCTAAATAGTTTAAAATTTTATTTTTATTTACAACTTATTAATGTTCTTTATAATTCATTTTGCTATATTTTTATGATATGTTACTATTTGTTTTTTATATTGTATTGATGTTCTTGAAATTATATTAATTTATATTTATTTTATTAAGATATGAAATAATATTTAATAATTCTTGACTAAAAATAATTAGTAATATGTTTATATCATATTAACTATAAAAGAGTGCTCACATAAAAGAGCACTCACATATATTCACTAGTACTATAAAATAATGTTACATTAATGATACATACATTTCCATAATACTTCTCATATTTTCTTATATTCTTTATTACTATTTATTACAAGATACATCTACCACCAAATTTTGTGAAACATGAAACATAGATTCAAACTTGTAGGTATCAACTTATAGTTATGATACTCAATTAATAACTACAACATTCAACTAACAAAATACTAATAATATTTATTAGTTTTTTAAATTGTTTAAAATAAACATATTGCAGCACAAGAAAATTACCCTGTGTTAAAAGATGATGTTATTAACACGGCAGATAAAGGGTATCCTAACGATGTTGTCGTAAGGAGAATACTCTTGTATGACATGAAATTCATCAACGTTACAGAGATACCCAAACTCTTAATAATCCACAGTTTGTTAATGATATAAATTATAGTAAATATAAAATTGGTAGAAGTTGAATTGTTAGAGTAATAATAAACTACATTATTGTGGATAAAATCATAAATTGAAGTTAAAACATTTTTTGGTAGAAAAAATCTATTGGTTGATTGACATTGTGGGATTATAAACATTAAAATTTTTAAATATTTTTAATAGTTTTATATCCTCTATCTAACAAAAATGTTTAGATTTAAATATTATACTTTTTTTATCTACCTACCCTTCTCCCAAACACAACCCAAAATTATTATTTGCTCTTATATAAGCTATGAGGCTTCATGATTAGAATAGGTAAAGCTCACATCCCATACTCTAAACAACATGATAAATGATAGCCCATGGAAAACTTATCCAACATCTACGAGGATCAGACTCATATTTTCAGTGTTAGAGTATTCATCATCTTTTGCCGATTAGTCTACCATGTTGTTGGTTCAGATTTTTATTACCATGCTATTTGTTTTTAATAATATTATTTTTGATAATAATTATGTACAAAAAAGTTTTGGTTCATATATTTTTTACTATCTTAGCTTGAGTGTCCTGACACATTGCTATATGTTCTTATTATATTAGTATGAAATCATTATTTTAATAATACTAAACTTGATTCAACAAGTCCACTCATCACTAACACAAGAGAGATCACAAGGAATCACACACTACGAGCATCAAGACATCTATAAAAGTATATGAAATTATTAGAAATATAAGTGTTTTATTTCAAGAAACATAAATATGAAGTTATTATGTTTGAGATAATTTTGAGAAAATAATTTACAAAATGTTAGATACATGATAAATATAAATGTTTATACACACACACACACACACACACCATGATAATCTTTGTTAAAGATAAGTGCAACCATAAGAATATAAATTAATCATGTAGGCAAATTATAATAAAGTCTATGAAAAAATTAATAAGAATAATTATTTTTATATCATATGTTGGCTTACAAGTTTATCACATGCTTACTTGCATGAATATCATGTGTTAGTATGTATTATTTCCATATCTTGGCTTAAATGAGTGATAAGTATTTGATTATGTGCTTACTATGTGTTCTCGTGCATTAATGCCATGTGCTTGAAAGTGTGCTTATTATATGATGATGTGTATACATGCCAAAAATTGACTTGACATGTGAAAGCTATGTGTTGGCTTACTAAATGTTGCATCAAAAATTATAAAACTTGGAATCTTGCCTATAAATAAATGTGATTTGGGGTTCCTAGCACACAACAACACATATCATGAGAACATTTCAAAGTGAATTGAGAAACTCTTGCTCAATTATTTTCAATTACATGTGTGAATATTATTGAGTTTTCTAGAAGTTGGTAGATTAGTTCAAACAGGTTCAATCGAGTATAATCAGTTTAATTTAATTTGACATGCTAAACTTTTATTTTATTTGTTTTATTTATTTTATTTATCTTATTTATCTTATTTATCTTATTTATCTTATTTATCTTAATCTTATTTATCTTAATTTTATTTATCTTATTTATCTTATTTATCTTATCTATTTTATTTTATTTTTGAAATCAATCATTACTCATTTTGAATATTTTTTGTAGATATCAAATCGGCATACCTAAGTATGTATACTAGTTATGTATAAAATACACATGCATATTGATGTATACTATTTTCGTAGATATCAAGTTGGCATACCTAAGTATGTATACTAGTTATGTATAAAATACACGTGCATATTGATGTATAATATTTTTGTTGATATCAAGTCGGCAAACCTAAGTATATATACTATTTATATATTGTTTTTGTATAGGGTCACCATTGAGGTGTCAACCGGGCCTGGCTGACCCGGCCCGGCACGAGGCACGGTATGGTTCGGCCGTGCCTGGGCCGGCTTGGCATGGGAAAATCCCGTGCCCGGATAAGGCACGAGCCGTGCCGTGCCGTGCGTAACCTGGCACGGTTCGATGCCCATGGCACGGCACACCGGCACGGGTTCATCCAGTGTTATCCTTGGTTCGCCCCTCCCGCAAAAAAGGTCGCGGGTCAGGTCTGATTGGACCCGACCCGCGGTTCCTCGAGGCGACCCAATCCCCCTCCCCCCCCCCACAACAGGCAAAAAAAATTAAAAAAAATTTAAATTTCAGTAGTTGGATCTCGCCTCCAATGGCTAGGGGGCAGAATCCAACGGCCCTCATGATTCTGCCCCCTAAAAAATTAAAAAATTAAAAAAATTAAAAAAATTCAAAAAAATTCAAAAAAATGACTTTTAAAAAAAATACATTCTTTAATCTATAAATTTCATCCCCCCTCTCTATAACATTTATGTTTTTAAAAACATTTTTTCTCTCAAATCTCACATTTTCTCTCAAAAATCTTGCTCCTCTCTCTCGGGACTCGCAATTTCGCATTTGGCTTAAATTTTCGGGAATCTCAACTTGAGTTTTGAATTTTGAGCTTGACTGTGGTGCACCGTGCCCGTGACCGACCTCACTACTTTTACCGGGTAATTTATTTTAAGTTTTTTTTTACTTTCTCTCTCTTTAGTTTCTCTCTCAAGACCAAAATAGAAAATTTTAAAATAAGTCATCTAGCCTCTAAATAACTATTTTGATTAATAAAAATCATAAAAAATGACAAATACTAATGAAACATATTTAAATTTAGAAAATAAAAATATTACACAGAGGTCTGAGGCTACTGAAACTTTGGTTTCTCCAGTCGTCTCAACCCAAACTTCTAAAAAATAAAAAACTATGAGGACTTCTGTAGTTTGGACTCATTTTAATATAATAAACAAAAAAAATGTTATGGGTGAGGAAGAAGAAATGACACAGTGCAAATATTGTATGAGACTTTTAACATGTAAGAGGTCATTTGGGATTGGGCACCTTAAGAGGCATGCCGAATTATGTACCAAAAAAGATGGTTCATTAGATCCTAGGCAAACCCAACTTGGCACTACATTTTTTGAGACTAGATTGACTTCAGTCTTAAAGTTTACTCCCTTCATATACTCAAGTGAGTTGGGTAGGGACGGCATGACCAGACATATCACATTGATGGGTCTTGCGATCATATTTTCGGACATTTATGAAATTCCTGAAAATTTTTTATGACACGTCGAACATGTGTTCGTTGGTTTATACGCCCACGACTTGCATTGCACTCTGGTGCATATGCAACATTAGTCGCATGTTTAGGAAGTATCGAGCTGACCCGACACTTAGGTATATGGTTGTAGAGATGGAAACCAAGTACTTAAAATACTAGTCCACCATTCCATCTCTTTAATGCCTCGTTGCATGCATGGAACCTAGGATTAAGGTGGAAGGGGTAGAAACGCCATGACTTACATTTCCTCGTGCATGAACCTGCAAGAGCCACTTGAAGGGTTCATTCACGAGAAGTTGACTGACCAGTTCACATACTACGATACTAGGTATGGTGGTGGTAGTAGTGAGACTGTGATTACGGACATGGATACCTTGTTCGGAGATGACGATTTTTCTATTCAGCAAGCGAGCAAGAAACGTAGGGGTGGACCATCACATAAAAGCGAGCTTTCTCGGTACTTAGATACCGATTACTACTCAATCCTATCACATTCCGATACTAAGAATCTTGATATATTATAGTGGTGGAAATCATATGAGTCCACCTTTCCCGTGCTATCTACGATGGCACGGGATCTACTGACTCCTCCGGTGTCGAGCATAGCATCGGAGTCTACTTTTTATGTTGCAGTGAACGTGATTTCGGATAGGAGATCAAGATTACGTCCAAATATTTTTGAGGCCTTGGCTTGTTTGAAGGATTGGAAGGATTCGAGGTTTAACATCCATGATCGTGCTGGAGCTGGGACTGCGACAGGGACTACAGCCGCATCCATTTCGATAGCGGATGAGTTGATTGCTGATGATGATGATAGATATGATACTGATCTTGATGTTGCGGCTGATGATGCTCGTGATATGTCGATTGACAATTGATGATGATATACTATTTTTTGATTTCGATGTTTTGTTTTTTATTGATTGTACGCTTTATTTATACGTTACGTTGAAACTTTAATTTGGTTGGTTCTAACCTTCAGTATCTAATGGCTGATTGGTCATTTTTCATTTGGTCTGCTTATGTTTTTTTTACTTTTTAATTTTTTTTTAACATAATTTATTGATTTATTTATTTTTTGTTTTAATTTTTCATTTTAAAATTTATAACTCTATCATATAATTTTAATAAATTTTAAACTAATTTTATATTACATTATAAAAAAAATTTTAACTTTGTAATTTTAATAAATTTTAACAATTTGCATATTATAAATATATAATATTGCACATTATCTATGATTTTATATAATTTAATAATTTATATAATTAAAATAAAAATTAAAACAAAATAATAATAATAAAATTTTTTTTGCCTGGCCCGTACGACCTGGTTTGGTCCGCACGGCCCATTTGACACCTATAGGTCACCATCAAAATCCACACAATGACAATGTATTATATCACAAATACATGAAGCATGTATAGAATAAGTTTATATACGAAATCCAAGCATACCATGGTGATCAAAGAAGAAATTCGGAAACAAAAAAAATAGAATAAAAATGCTTACTCTTCGATTAAGCAATCCAAGTTAATCGATGAAGAATAAATGTATAAACGTACCTCAAATCAATAAAAAATTAAAACTTAAACATCGAATTAATTTTAGCTGAATCGACGTCAAGAGATAATGACGGAATGAGGAGGAATTCGGCTCTGTTATTGTTAGAGATGCGTCAAGTCGAGAGAGAATATATATTTTAGGATAATATTTATATTTTTAATCATTAAAACATTAAATAAACAATATATATATAAAATAAAAAATTCATTAATTTTATTTACTATCAAAATATTTTCAACAAAATTAATGTGCATATATCAAGGTACAAATGAAAAACAAATACCTTACAATTTTTTATTATAAAATTAATTAAACAATAAATATATAAACAATAAAAAAATATGTTTTGCCTTAAAAAAATATCAAATAGGTATGAAATTAACAAAATTCATATAATAATATATAAATGAAAAGATTATTTGTCTTCCAGCCACTCGCCTAAAAGTTATAAAATACAATTAATGTTAAAAAAACTTTAAAAATTTATATTTTATGGTTATAAATTTTTAAGAATTCATATTAATTTTTATGAAGATAATATGAAATAATTTTAAACGCACAAAATTTCATATTATTTGATATAATTAATAATTTTTAAAATTCAAAAAATTACTTAAAGTGAAGATAATTAAAAATAATATAATAATTATTTTTATTAAAAACTTAATGTTAAAAGTAAATTGTAAAAATATTACTCAATTGTTTAATTTTTATAAATTTTAGTAGGATTAAACATCTATATATTTATTTATAATTTTTATTATTTTTTTTAACTTTATTGAAAAAAATTATATTTTTATTATATTTCAAGATTTTCTAGATTTGTATTATTTATTTTTTTAAAAGATTTCAATAATCATTAAATTTTTCTAATACATATAATAATTTTAATATTTACTAGTTTATTCATCAATTCAGATATTTTTGAAAATATTTTATATTTTATCATTCAATGAAATAATTTACATTTAAATTATTAGAAATTTTAATGTATGTTAATTTAATTTTTAAAGTATCGAAAAAATTATTATACTTTTTGAATTAATTATTTAATATTACTTTAATTAAAATTATTTAGTTTCTTAATTAAAAATTTTATAAAAATTTTTCGTAGAATTTTTTAAAAAATTAATACATTATAAAAATAGTTAATTTAGTTATTATTTATATAATTTTTTTGTATTTTTATATATTTTAAATTAATTATTTATAATATTATTTTTTTGATTTTACGAGAAGAATGTGTGTTTCAAGGATTGCTCATCTATAGACCAATAACATAAATTTAATAAACAAAATTAACTAAAATATTAAAATAAATAATAAATAAAAATAATTATATATTTAAATATTGGCTAGGGAAATATCGTCGTTAAATCTGTAGCTAAATTACAGATTTTATAAGCTAGGTAAAATTCTTCACTATATTATGGATTGTATTAGCTCGAGAAAATCCATTGATAAATCCGTCGCTAAATTACAAATTTTATAAGCTAGAGAAATTTCGTCCCTAAATCCATCGCAAAATTAAAGATTTTATTTTCTACGAAAATTCTGTCGGTAAATTCATTACTACTTTATGGATTTTATTAGCTATGGATATTCGCCCGCTAAATCCATAGCTAAAATATGGATTTTATTAGCTAGAGAAAATCCGTCATTAAATCCATAGCTAAAATATGTATTCTATTAGCTTGTAAAAATCTCTTACTAAATCCGTAGCTAAATTACTGATTTTATTAGTAAGGAAAATTCATCGCTAAATTCATCTCTAAATCCGTCACTAAATCAAGGATTTTATTTGCAAAGGAAAGTCCGTTGCTAAATCTATCGTTAAATCATGAATTTTATTAGCGGGGGAAAATCTGTCACTAAATCAAGGATTTTATTAGCAAACGAAAATCTTTCACTAAATCTGTTGCTAAATGAATGATTTTATTAGCAATGAAAATTCCGTTTCTAAATCCATCGCTAAAAATTAGGTAGAAAAAATCCGTCGCTAAATCCGTTATGAATTTCAGGCTTTTATTAGCGAGGGATATTTTGTCGCAATATCCGTCGCTAAAATCCGTGCTTTTCTTGAAGGGAAATTATGAAAATTTTCCGTCGCAAATCAGTCACTAAATCCATCACTAAAATCTATGCTTTTATTGAACGGAAGTTAATAAAATTTTTCGTAGCTAATCCATCGCTAAATACGTCGCTAAAATCCATACATTTCATTAGCGGAAGTTCAGAAAATTTTTCGTCACTAATCCGTCGCTAAATCCGGTGCTAAAACCCTCACTTTTCTTTAGCAGAATTTTCAAAATTTTTTGCCTCTCTAATCCGTCACTAATCCGTTGCTATTTTTTTTTCATTAAAAAATGATCAATTCATTGTTATTCTTTAACTAATTCCTTGTAAATTAGCTAGGGAATAATCCCTAGCAAATTTTCACTAGCTAAATCGATATTTTCTTGTAGTTAAATAAAAGTTGAATTCATATCAACTTAGGGTCAGTTTGGTAGTAATTTTCAAAAATGTTTATAAGGCTAAAAATAATTTTAAGTGTTTTTATGACAAAAAATTTTATTAGTAATATTTAAAATAACTCTTTTGAAATCCTAAAAAAACTTGAAGTATTCTTTTAATAACTACACTAACATATTTATTTTTTAAAAAATCAAAATTATTTTGATGTAATTAAAACATCTATGTATTTATCTTTAAATATAAGTTTATGTTCTTTTAAATTTTATGAAAAATTTAAAATTTTTTTATAATTGAAAATTTTAAATCTTTTAGTAAATATTTTTTTTAAAAGATTCATATAATTATAAAATATTATTTTAAATTAAAATAATATAAATATTTACATTGTTTATTCATTAATTCAAGTATTTTTATAATTTTTTTATTTAATTATACAATTAAATATTTAGCTTTTTATTAGTATTAATTTTTATATATGTTCATTCATTAATTAAAATATCTTGAAAATGAATAATTATATAATTAATTATTTACTATTTATTTAATACAAATATTTAAATAACATAATAAAATTTTTGGAAAAATATTTTGTAACATTTTAAAAAAAATTTATAATCATAAAAAATATTTATTTTAGACTTTATTAATATAAATTTTTATTTGTATTTAAATATTTTTGCAATTATTTATTTATAATGTCTTATTTTAAAATTATAATATGGGAAGAATGTGTCTTTCATGTTTTCTCATCCATAGACCATGACATATATTTAATATAAAAATTACACAAAATATTAAAACAAATAATATATAAAAAAATTTAAATCATCAAAGATTAGCAATGAAAATTATCCCCAGCCCAAATAGCTAAAGAAATAATCATAGATAAACTCATATATTTTGTGAAAAATATCATTATAGGAATAATCACTGGCAATTAAATATAAATCATAAAGAAATTTCAAAAAATTATTTAACGAGGGATTTTGTATCCAACTAATTAGCTAAGGGAAATCCATCTCTTAATTCATTGCTAAAATGCCTACTAATTTTTGTGTTAAAATTTTGGATAATATAGTTTAGGGAATTTTTAAATCTAAATTTCCAACGCTAATCCATCACAAATTCATCGAAATTTATAATTTAATGTAAAATCAAACATCTCTTGCTATTCTATAGCTAATCCCTCGCTAATTAGCTAGAGATTATATCTCTTGCTAAATTTCAATAGCTAAATAGACATTTTATTATAGTGAAATAGACATATTGATAGATAGATAGCTAGATAGACAAAATATAAACAGATAAAGACAGATAGGTAGATAAACAGATAGATAGATAGATTGGTTGATAGATAGAAAGATAGATAGATAGATAAAGAGATAGATAAACAAATAGATAGATAGATATATAGATAAACATATAGATAGACTAATAGATATATAGATAAATAAATAGATAGATAGATAGTAAGTTTGATAGATAGATAGATGAATAGTCAGATAAGTAGGCAGATATATTGAAGAAAGAAAGAAAGATAGATAGATAGACAGACAGATAGACAGATAAATATATAGATAGATACTAAGATACATACAATCATTGATATATAGAACATAGATAGATAATTAGATAGATAGATAAATAGATAAATAGATAGACATATAGATAGATAGATCGATAAATAGACATATAGACAAATAGATAGACAGAAACTTAGACATACAGATATATAGATAGATAAACAGATCGATATATAGATAGATAGATAGATAGACAAAAAGATAAAAAGATAGATAGATAGATATATAGATAGATAGTAGATAGATAGATATACGGATATAGATAGATATATAAATAGATAGATACAGCGATAGATAGAAACAATATAGACAAATAGATAGACAATAATAGAAAAAAAGATGGATAGATATATAGACAGAAGATAAACAGAAAGATAGACATATAGATAGATAGATAGTCAGATAGGTACACATATAGAAAGACACACTGATAGATAGACACAAATAGAAAAAAAACATACAAATAAATAGATAGATAGAAATTAAGACAAACACAAAAAACAAATAGAAAGATAATCAGTCAAGCAGATAATCAAGGAGGTAGGTAGACAAATAGACAAACAAATAGATAAACACACAACAAACAAATAGATAGATAGATAGACAAAAAGATAGATAGATAGATAGAGAGACAGATTGATAGACAAATATATTGACATTGATTGCCAAATAGATATAGAAATATATAAGAGATAGAAAAATAGATAGATAAAAAATAGATAGATTAAGAGATACATAGACAAATAGATAGACAAATAAATAGACATAACGACATATAGACAGATAGATAGACAGATAGAAAGATAGATAGATATTAAATTAGACAAACAGACAGATAGACAGACAGACAAATAGATAGATAGACAGACAAACAAACAATATATAGACAGATAGATAAATAGATACACAAATAGAAAGATAGATAGAGAGTCATGGAGGTAGAAAGTCAATCAGGTAGGTATACAAATAGGTAGATAGATATTAGATAGATAGACAAACAAATAGATAGGTAATTAGATAGACAAAAAGAAAATAGACATATAGATAGTTTGATAGATAGTTAAATAGAAATTGATATACTGATAGATAGATAGATTAATACACAGATTGATAGATAGATACATAGAATGATAATTATACATATACATACATATATATATATATATTTATACATTTATATATTTATATATATGTATATATAGTCAGATAGATATAATAGATAGAAAGATAGAAAGATATATATATATATATATAGATAAATAGAGAAATTGATAGACAAATTGATATATAGATTGAAATATAGATTGATAGAGAGATCGAAAGATAAACATATAGATATACAACCAGATAGACAAACAGATAGATAGATAAATAGATAGAAAGATAGACAGATAGATCTATAGATGGAGAGATTTTTAGACTTAAAGCAGGTAGACAATTAGGCAGGTAGGCAGGGAGGCAGACAAACAGACAGACAAACTAATAGACAAATAGATACATAGATAGGAAGAAATTTAGATAAACAAATAGATAGTTAGATAGATAGATAGATAGTTTGATAGATCGATCATTAATAGATTAATAGACTGATAGTTAGACTAATTGATAGGCAAATTGTTAGATAAATTGATAGATAGATAGATAGACAAATAGATAGATAGATTGATTGATTGATCGAAAGAATGATATATAGACATATAGATCAATAGATCGATAGATTATTAGAGAAATAGATATATAGATAGCTACATAAATAGATAGATAGACAAACATACAGATAAAAAAGATTGATATAAAGATAGAAAGATTAATTGATTTATAGATAGAATGATAGATATACATATAGATAGACATATAGATCGATAGATTATTAGAGAAATAGATAGATAGATACATAAATAGATAGACAAAAGATTGATAATTACAGATATATAGATAAGATATAAATAAAAATGATTGATAGAAAGATAGATAGTTATTAGATATAAAGATATATAGATAGTTATATAATTAGATAGATAGCTAGAAATATAGACAGATAGATAGATAGACATACAGATAAGTACACAGATTTATATACATAAAGATAAACAAATAGTTTGAAGACATTCATATTGACACACAGACAGACAGATAGACATTCAGGTAGGCAGATAATTTGATAGACAGGTAGACAAATAGATAGACATATATATAGATAGATAGATAAACAAACAGATATATAAATAAATAGATTGATAGATAGATAGAAAAATAGATAGATGGATTGATAGACAGATATATAGACAAATAGATAGACAGATAGAGAGATAATAAGATAGATAGAAATATAGGTAGATAGATAGTTAGATTGATTGATAAATAGATAGATATACATATAGATAGATAGATAGACATGCAGATAGATAGATATTTAATCAAATAGATATGCATGTAGATAGATAGATAGAAGATAGACATGCAACTAAAAATAGACAGATAGATAGATACTAGACAGACAAATAAATAGACAAACAGACAGATAGATTGTTAGATAGATAGATCGATGGATTGATAGATAAATAGATAGACAAAAATAGATAGATAGATAGATAGACAAATAGATAAGTAGATTAATAAACTGATAGATAGAGTGATACAATGATAGACATACATACATAAAGATAGGTAGATAGACAGACAGATATAGTGATATTAGATAGACAGAAAGATACATAGATAGATAGATAGATAGACAGACATATAGACAAATAGATAGATAGAAAGATAGAATGGTAGATAGATAATAAAGTGATACATAGATAGATAGATAGATAGAAGTCAGATAGATAAACAGATAGATAGACATATAGTTAGATAGATAGATATACAGATAAATAGACAGATAAAAAGACAGATTGATAGGGAGAAGGATAGATAGATTGGTATATAGATTTATAGACAAAAATTTAATAGATTGATAGATAGATTGATAGACAGACAGATAGACAAATAAATAGATTGAGATATAGTCAGATTGATAGATAGATTAATGATAGATTAATAATATATAGATAAATAGAAATAGACATATAGATATACACTTTGATAGAAATATTGATAGATAGATAGAAAAACATAAAGATAATAGATAGATAGTTAGATAAATAGATAGATACATAGAAAAATATATATATATAGATTTTTGATAGACACAATGATAGATAGATTTATTGATAGATTGAAATATAGACTGATAGTCATATTGATAAATAGATTGATAGATAGGTTTATAAACATTAGAATGAAATATAGATACATAGAAAGATAGACAGATAATAGATAGATAGATATATAGATAGATAGATAAATAGATAGAAAAATAAATTGATACATTGATAGAAAGAAAGAAAGAAAGACTTTATGATAGATTGATGGATAGATAGATATACAAATAGATATATAAATATATAGATAATAAATAAATAGATAGATAGAGAGACAATAGAAAATAGATTGATAGATATATTTATAGATAAATTGATAGATAGATAGATAGATTGAGATTGATAAACTAAATAGATTCATATACTTATTGAAAGACTGATAAATATTCAATTTGATAGATAGATAGACTAATAGATAGACTAATAGATAGATAGATAGATAGATAGATTGATTAATTAGATGATAACAAGATTGATATATAGATTTATAAACATATTTATAGACACGTTTATTGATCGATTGATTGATGGATAGATAGATAGATTGATAGACAGATTAATAGATAGATTGATAGACATATTAATAGATAGATTGATAAAAAAATAGATAGACAGATAGATAAATAGACATATATATAAACATATCGGTAGATAGATAGATAAATAGATAGATAGATTGATTGATAGATGAATTCATAGACAAATTGATAGATAGATTTATAGACAGATAGATAGATTAATATAAAGATTGATAATAGGATGATAGATAGATATTTAAATAGATATATAGATAGACATATAGATAGACATATAGATATATAGACCGATAAACACATAGATAGACATAAAGATAGCTAGAAAGCTATTTAGAATATTAGGAAGATATAAAGATAGATAGATATATAGATAGAAAGTCATTGAGATAGTCAGATAGATAGATAGATTGACATATAGATGGATACATTGATAGACAAAAAATAGACAGATAGATTGATTGATAAATAGAAAGATAGATAGACAGACACACAGATAGATAGATAGAAAGATAGATAAGTATATAGATTTACATTTAAATATATAGATAGATTAACACATAAATAGATAGATAGATAAAAAGATTAATAAATTGATAGAGAGATAACATACAAATACATTGAAAAATAGATAGACATATAGAAAAACAAACAAATAGTTAGATAGTTAGATAGATAAACACATAGACAGAAAGGTAAATAGATAGATAGATAAATATATAGACAGATAAATAGATAGAAAGACTAATAGATAGTAGTTTGATAGACATATGGATATATAGATAGACAAAAAAATAGTCAAGCATACAAATAGATAGTCATACAGACAAATAGTCAGTCAGACGGATAGACTAATAGAAAGATAGATAGATTAAGTGACAAACAGATAGATAAATAGACAAACATATAGATAAATAGATAGATAGACACAAAGATAGAAAAATAGTTAGAGAAATAGATAGACTGGCAGAAATATAGATAAAAAATTAGATAGATAGATAGACATATAGATAAATAGATAATAAGATATATAGATATATAGATAGATAGACAAATTGATAGATAGAATGATAGATAGATAGATAGAATGATAGATAGATAGATAGATAGATACATAGATAGATATACAGATAGTTAGATAGATAGATAGATAAATAGATAAATAGATAAATAAATTTATATATAAATAGATAGATAAATAGATAGACAGATAGATAGATAGATAGATAGATAGGTTGACATATAGAATAATTGATTGATAGATATATTGATAAATAAATTGATAGAATGATTGAAAGACAATATTTATAAATAGATTTATAGAAAGATTGATATATAGATTCAAAAACAAATTGATAGATTGATTGATATACAGATTGATAGAGAGATTGATAGATAGATAGAGATATAAATAGATAGACAAAAAAACATTTTAATAGACATTTTGATAGACAGATTGATAGATAGATTGACAAACAGATTGATAAAAAAATAAATACACTTATAGATAGATAGATATATAGATGGATTGATAGACATATCAATATACATATAGATAGACATATAGATAAAGAGATAGAAAGATAGATAGATAGAAATATAGATAGATAGTTAGTAAGTTAGATAGAAAGATAGATAGATTGATAGATAAATTGATACACAAATTCATAGGATAGATTGATAGAAAGATTGTTAGACAGATTGATAGAGAGATTGATAGGCAAATTGATTGACATATTAATAGAAAGATTGATATATAGATAGATAAATAGGCAGAATGATAAATAGATAGATAGATAGTCATATAGATAGATAGATTAATAGATAGACAACCATACATATAGACAGATAGATAGATATATTGATATACACATAAATTGACTGATAGATAGATAGATATATATATAGATACATAGACAGATAGATAGATTTATTGATAGACAGAATGATAGAAAGATTGATAGATAGAGTGATAAACAAATTGATATACAGAAAGATAGATTAATAAACAAATTGATAGAGATTTTCAAAAATAGATTGATATATAGAATAATAAATGGATTGTCTGATATATTGATAGACAGATTGATAGACAGATTGATAGACAGATTGATAGATAGATAGATTGATTGATTGATAGACAAATTGGTAGACATATAGATCGAAAAACATATAGATAAATAGATAGACTAATAGAGAGATAGATATATAATAGAAAGATAGATAGATTATTACACAGATGGATAAAAAAAATATAGAGAGATGGATAGACAAATAGATAGATAGATTAATAGGTAAATTTATAGACAGATTGATAGTAAGATTGATAAACAAATTGATATACAAATAGAGAGAGAGTTTGATAAATAGATTGATAGATAGGTAGATAGGCTTATTTATATACACATAGATTGCTAGATAGTTAGATAAATAGATAGAAAGATAGATACACACATAGATAATAGATAGATAGATAGATACATTGACAGCTAGATAGATGGATAGATAAATATACGGATTCTTAAATAGTTTTGTTGAGAAATTTATTGATAGATAGATTCACAGATAGATAGACAAATAGATAGGCACATATATAGAAAAATGATATACATATGGATTGACAAAAGGATAGATAGAAAGAGAAAGATATATGGACAAATAGAAACACAGATAGATAGACATATAAATTGACAGATAGATAGATATAGTTAATTAGATAGAAATATAGATAGATAGTTAGACAAATAGAGAAACAAATAGATAGATAGATAGATAAATAGCTAGCTAGATAGACAGATAGATACTTAGATATATAAATATACAAACATATAGATAAACAAATAGATAGATAAATAGATAGATAGAAATATAGATAGAAATATGGATAGACAAATTGATAGACAGACAAATAGATAGATAGATATATAGATAGACAAATAGATAGACAGATAGACATATAATTAGACATATTGAAAGAAAGAAAGATAGATAGATATATAGATAGACATATTGATAGACAAATATACTATAGACAGACAAATAGAAAGAAAGATAGACAGATATACAAATAGACATATATACACAATTAGGCTGCTAGATTATCAGGTAGGTAGAAAGCGAGATAGACGAACAAACAAAAAAATAAATAGACAAATAGAAAGATAGATATATAAATTGATAGATAGATCAAAGACACAGATAGATTGATAGATAGATTTCTAGACAAATACATAAAAAAATAGATAGAAAGATAGATAGATATATAGGTAGACAGGTAGATAAACATATAATTTAACAGATAGATAGAAAAATACATAAATAGACAAATAGATAGACAAATAGATAGAAATAATTATATAAAGATAGATAAATAGATAGATAGATAAATAGATTATTAGTTAGTTAGTTAGATAGTTAGATATATAGATTGATTGATAAATTAATATAAAAATAAATAGAAAAATTAATAGAAAATTTGCTAGACAGATAGATAGATTGATTGATAGACAGATCAATAGACGGATAGATATATAGATAGATATATAGATTGATTGATATAGAGATATATATACATAATGAAAGACATATAGATAGATAGATATATAGATAAGTAGTCCAAAAGATATGTAAGTTATTAGATAGATAAATAGACAGATATATAGAGATATAGATAGATAGATAGATAATTAGATAGATAGATTGAGAGATATATAGACAAGATAGATAGACATATAATTAGATAAATAGGTAGATAGAGAGACAGATAGAAAGATAAATAGATAGATAGATAGATATATAGTTAGATAGATAGACATATTGATAGTTACATAGACAAATAGATAGACTGAAAGATAGATAGATAAATAAATTGATAAATAATTAGATAGACAATAAATAAATAGATAGTTAAACAAATTGATAGATAGATTTATAGGTAGATTGAAAGAAAGATAGATTGAAAGACTAATAGACAATTAGATAGAGAAATAGATAGGCATATAGATAGAAAGATAGAGAAATAAATAGACTAAAAGATAGACATACAGGTATATATATATATATATAGATAGATAGACATATTGATAGATAGATTGATAGACAAATTATTAAAAATTTTGATATATAGATTGATTGACCAATTGATTGACATATTGATCAGCAGATTGATAGATAGATAGATTGATTGATTGATTGACCACTTGATAGATAGATTCATAGATACATTGATAGACATATTAAATGACAAATAGATCAATAGACATATAAATACAAATATAGATTTTTAAAAAGAGAGATAGATAGATAGATAGAAAGATAGTTAAATAGATAGACAAATAGAAATGTAGATAGATAGATTGATAAATAGATATATATACAAATAGACAAATAGATAGACAAAAAGATAGACAAAAAGATAGACAGATAGACAGATAGACAGATAGATAAATATATACATAAATAAATAAAGACATAGATATATAGATAGATAGATAGATTTACAGACATATATATAAATAGATAGATTATTAGAACGATAGAAAATAAGAATGATTGATAGAAGGCATATAGATTGAAAGAATGATAAACAAAAAGATAGATAGGTATATAGATAGATAGTAAGATAGATAGTTATAAAGATATATAGACATATAAATAGATAGATAGATAGAAAGATTGATAAACATATAGATAGATGATAATGATAGAAATATAAACAAAAAGATAGATAGATAGATTTATAGAGAGATGGATAGATAGATAGATAGATATATAAAAAGTTAGAAATATAGATATATAAATTGATAGACAAATAAGATCAACAAACAGATAAATAGATTTATATATAGATAGATAGACAAATAAATAGACATATAATAGACAAAAAGATATATAGATAGATAGATAGACTTATAGATACAAAGTCGATCAGGCATGTAGACAATCAAGCATATAGAAAGATAAAAGATACATAGATGTATAAACAGACAAATAGATAGAAATATAGATAGATATATTGCTAGATAGATAGATAGATATATTGATTGATTCATAGACAGACAGATAGATAGATTTAGACAAATAGATAGATGATATAGATAGACAAATAGATAGATTGTTAGATAGATAGATAGATAGACATATATATTGATTGATAGATAGATATAAATATATATAGATTTATAGATAGATATATAGATATATAAACATATAGATAGACACACAGATAGTTAGAAAGATTGAGAGATAGATTGATAGAGAGATAGAAAGATATATAGATAGAAAGATAGATAGACAGATAGAATGATAGATAGATAGATATATAAATAGATTGATAGATAAATAGATAGATTGAATGATAAATAGGTATATCGACAATTGATAGATAGATAAATAGATAGATACATAGATATAAACAAATATAAATAGTTAGATTGATAAATTGATAGATTGATTGATAAATAAATAGTTATATAGATAATAGATAAATAGATAAATAGATAGATAGAGAGACATATAGATAGACAGATAGATGATAGATTAATTGACAAATTGTTGGACAAAATGATATATAGATTAATACATAGATTGATAGAAAGATTAATAGATAGATTCCTAGTCATATTAATACATAGATTAATAGTAAAATTAATAGACAGATTGATAGACACATTAATAAATAGATTGATAGACAGATTCATAGACAGATGATTGACTGACAAATAGATAGAAAACTAGTTAGAAAGATAGATTGACGTACATATTTATAGACATATTTATAGACAATTTTATAAATATGCATGTGATTCATCTTCAGAGCCTAGAATAAGTGTCATGTGAAAGTGTGCACTGTGGATGGGCTTATATCTGATAAACGTGATGATAATGATGTTCATGATGGTGATATAAATTGAGATAGTGATTGTGATGTTGAAGTTTGGCTATGGTGGTATGAGATGGTACTAACTTTGCAACAAATGTAAAATACTAGATGAATTTCATTCATTTCTATGTTCACGTCCACCTCCATCAAACCCACGTCCTTTAGGTGCCATCTATTGTACAAAAAATAAAAACATATAACAAATAATAAATATATGATGAACACCCATGCATTTTAGAATAATACAGACCAATGGATTTCAACAAAATATCGAAAGTCTTTGATAATATAATATTATAATACAATAATAAAAGTTTAATTATCAGCATCACTATTATCCTCCAATGGATCTTCTGACATTTTGTCTAATTCTAATGAAAGTTCCAACTCATCTTCAGATAGAAAATGATCATCATTAATTTCTATTAGGCTACCATTTGAGTCATATATGTTTTCTGAATCTTCATCTACATGCACAAGCTTAATATTATTTATGTCATCTTTTTGAAATGCCAGTGGAATAGATAGGTTTGCACTTCTTTGTTGAGATGTTGGTACTTTAAAATTTGATCAAGCTTTACTTTTGAAAATCATCCACCAGTTACTCTTATCATGAGATAAACTCATATATGTACAATAATATACTTGAGTGGCTTGAACTACCATAATAAATGGCTCATATCCATTATATTAATGTTTATGGTTAACATCCACTAGCTTATAATCCAAATGAATCTTTATACCCACATTTCGTGTAGGATCAAACCTAGTGCACTTTAATAATACAATCCTATTATTTTTGAGTTCAGGATACTCCAACCCAATAACTTCTATGAGTTGACCATAATTATTAATGTCATCTACACTATAACTTATGCCTGTAATGCATACACCACAATTCATTATTGTTTTAGAAGAACCATACCTAATTGTGTGAAATTTATATCCATTGACAAAATACCTAGGATAAGTTGTCACATGCAGACCTTTACTTAGATTCTGAATGAATATATTGGAAACTCCATTTGAAGGATCATTTTCCTAAAATAAATTAAATAAATGATGTTAATAACTAAAAGATACTAATAAATCAAATAATTCAAAAAATTAAAACTTAATAATTCTAACATAGTTTTTCAACCCATTCACAAATTCTGTTTCTAGCATATAATTGACCTCATGGCTAGAAATAGTTGGATGTATATTTTAACTACTCAACATAAATACTGCAAAAATATAAATAGAGGGAGAACAAAGTATATCAATTTTTAATTATTCCTTTTAAGGACAAAATTAAACTATGATTAAACCTACAATAATTTTGGGTATACATACTTAATATATGGTGGATCCTCTTCACAATTAAGTAAAACATAGCTCTGGGTTACTTTGTACTCTTCATCTATCATACATCTTTTTTTTCTCTTCCAAATGCTCTTCAAGGGTGCTTGAAGATAGATAGCTTATCCATAGAATCATCTTCTACAAGCACATGGTCTTCATCAATCCGAGGCACATTTCTATTCTTTTCATTGACATGATCCTCAAAATAATAAGAACAAAAAGATGATGCTTCTTCTACTAAATATGCATTGCAAATTGAACCTTCAACACTTGCATTGTACTAACATTCAATTTCAACTTATGAAGATACCTACAACTAAAATGTTAGATTTCAATTATATCAAATTACAAAATTAATTTATGCTTGAAATAATAAAACACCACTACTTATATTTATTTACCTCTCAAAATGATACATCCACCTGTATTGCACTAGCCCGGCTATCCTTGCTTCATATACCAATTGAACTAGAAAATGCTCCATTTATTTAAAAATGCTCGGTGAGAATATCCATTCAAGCTAATAAATAATAAGAGGTAAGTTATTCTCCAGTCTCACCATGTCACCTTTTTTGATTGTGGTTGCAGTTAGCTATTTGAAGAACAAACTAAGTTCTATAAGGACCTTCCAAACACTTAGGAGAAAAAATTCACGAAATACAATTGTTATAAATCTCTACATAAATACATAACAGTAGTGACTTTTCATTCCAAATATCTTAATATTTTTCATATCCACACATCTACCCATATTTGATACATATCCATCAAAGAATTTCAAAATTTTAACTCATTCATACAATGTCTATCTTGCCTTATTATCATGTATGTAACAAGATTTAAAACATTTTTTTATTGCTTTATTCAGTTTCAATTCAAGAGACAGATAGTAATCATTCAACTCTTGTCTTGTTTTTAAAGTGTGCTTTGTTTATCCATCTACATAAAGGACAATATTGAAAACATTGTAAAACACAACTTTTTCAATATGCATTACATCCATGTTTTGACGAATTAAATTGGACTTCCAAAAGGGCAAGTCCCAAAAAATACTACGTTTCCTCTAGCCAAATATTTTTTTTATTGGACCATTAGTTTCAGTAGCATCCTTTTCAATTACTTTCTTCAGAACCAAACTCTAAATCTCTTTCATAATATCATCTTTTGAATGAACATCTAGTGCAACTATCATCATTATTTTATTTTTTGAAATGCAGCTCTATTTCTATGGAATGGATGATTCATAGGTAAAAAATTATGATGGTTATCAAACCATGATTGTTTACGACTAAATTTGAGGGGAATTGCATCAGATTTATCCATGCAATACGGGCATGCTAATCATCCTACAGTACTCCAACCAGAAAATATTGAATATGTAGGAAAATCACTTACCGTCCACATAAGGGCCACTCACATATTGAAATTTTGCTTTTTTGAAATATCATATATATTCTTGCCAACATCCCACAAATGATTTAACTCTACTATAATCGGCTGTAAGTACATCTAGCATGTCTTTCATATCATTTGGCCCTAGAACCAATATTTACAAAAACATATATTGCTCCTTCATACACAATGATGGAGGCAAATTATAAGGTGTCACTATCACTGGCCATTTTGATTACTATTGTCTAGAATGGCCAAAGGGCTGAAATCCATCAGTGCAAAGACTCAATCTCACATTTCAACTTTCAGCTGTAAAATCTTGATGTATATGATTAAAATGGATCCAAGAAAGTGAATCTGATAGATGACGCATCACCAATTATTCAACCTCATGCTCAGAATACCATCTCATATCATGTGTTGTAGCATTTGATGCATATAATCTCTACAATCGAGGAATTAAAGAGAAGTAATACATCTTATTAAATGCAACTTTACCTTTTATCATATATCTGCAACATAGGGTACCTTCTTAAACTGATGATTATCACAAAACTTACAACCAATTAAATTACGCTCACCACCACAATATATCATAGATCCATTAAAACAACAATCAATTTTTTTACTGGTAGACCCATACCTCATAGTAACTTTTAGTTTTGTAAAAGTTGTTAGTGCCTAAATTATTATTCATAACAATCTCCTTCATTAGTTTTGTCACCTGGTCAAATAATTTATCAGACATATGATTTTCTGACTTCATGCTCATGAGTCGAGCCACAAGTAACAATTGCGAATGTATTTTACAACTAGGCCACAACTCATTATCTGTAGCTTTAAGGATATCATAAAATTTATGAGCTTCGAGATTAGGTGGTTCATCCATGTAATCCATATTGATACCAGCACCAATAGCTTCCATGCCATTCTATGGTATGTGTTTGATGCTTCTTCACCACATACATACGATTCAGTACTCTCATTTTAGTCAATGTTCAGAGCCATTTTACTTTCTCCATAATTTTTCCAAACAAAATAATTTGGTACAAAGCCATATTTAGCCACATAGTATCTTATAGTGTTTACATCATGAAAAGGCATATTCTGACACTTGTAGTTTTTACATGGGCACTTAAATTTTTTTACATCCATCCATCTTGATTGACTACATGCAAAGTTAATGAAAGTTTCTTGGCCACTCAAAAAATCTTGATTCAAAATTCCTTTTATCAACCTTTTTGTACATGCACTGACGATCTAAACTCATTTGCCCTATTATATTTGCAAAGAAAAATGCTCAATCATTATTCTAAATTATGCATTCAATGACTACAAAATATACTAATAATTAAATAAATCACTTATAGATGAATATGCAAATATAAAATATCATGAATATCGAGGCAATGAATTTGAAGAATCTACATGAAGAAATAAAGAATTTTTTAGCACGTTAAAGATTAATAGATATCATGCTATTACTATATGAAATGAACAAACTATGTGAATGGACAAGAAAGGAAAGTAAAAAAGAAAGGAATTAAAAGTTTGGAGTAAGCTTCTCACTTCTCAATGAAGATCAAATAGCAAAATTTTTACTATGATTAAACTTAATCTTTGAATATTATAATAAAAAAGAAAGAATAAATAAATGGAATGAAGATCCAATTCCAATAACTCTTGGAAAATGAATTAATGAAGAATTAAAACATGAACAAAAACATATTTGGACTAGAAAACATATCATACAAAGTATTCAACTAGAATACAGAGATGTGAAGCAAACCACAATTATAGATTCCTTGCCTTACAAATATAGACTAATTAGAGATACAAAGAATTACATACATTAACATTAATATTATTTGTGGAAAACTGCAATCAAAAAATAATTTGTTTAAGAAAACTTACATACACCTCAAATTAATACCTAATCAATATGAAGGATGAGAACATATTAATTTAGCAAAAATTTTAGATATATCCATCACTTATATACTGGTGATTAATGATTTTGGTACTTGTAATGATTTACCATGAACATCCAGATTAATACTGTGTTCATGGGGAGGATCTTCGACCATTTATATCATTGTGGTAATAACTTCACTTTAGATGATATTATACAAACACAAATATCTACTATATAATTTCAATGAAAATTCAATATTTGGTGATATTTAGGGTAGAATAAGAATTTCAAAATAACAAATAGTAGAATCAAAACACACCCTTAGCAGTTGCAATGGTATTGTGGACAGTAGAATTAAAAATGTTCAATATTATTTAATTTTAATTGAAGACTATAAAATAAAAATGATAAAATAATATTGTTGTTGTATTCCAATACTTTTCAATAATATTTAATTAAGCATATAAAAATATCTTACCAACTCTCATTTATGAGTAATAATATTTTATAATACTCAAAATTCAATTAGAATAACAAAATCTAAGTCTTTTGATGCATTTTAAAGATATACAAATGTATTTATATATATTGATGATTTATATTTAATTATATTTTTTACAAAATATTATATATTGTAACAAATTTTTTAATAAGAATAAATGGTTTAAATAAAATTTAATGAAGTTCAATGATGCTTGATATGTTTGTTAATATTAATGTCTCAATTTTTTTTTTCCAATTAATTTAAATGAGCTTGGATATTAATCGATATTTTTTAACATTATTCCACATGTGTTAAATAAAATATATAATATATACACACACAAAACATATATATATATATATATATATATTATAAACATTAATTAAATGTGGGTGGATGAGTGTGTGTGTGTGTGTGTATTTAAGTATAAATAGATTTATATATAATTATATTTAATTATACATATTGTTATAAATATTATGTAGTTAAAGATATAGTTATATATAATGTTTTTATAGTTATACAATAGTACAGTAAAATTATATAGTTATATATTATTATATATATAGTATATTTTGTTAGACATATAGTTATATAGAATTATACATATAGTTATACATTATTATATAGTTAAAAATAGTTATATATAGTTAAATATAGTTATAAAAATAGTTTACATAGTTACAAATATAATTAAATATAGTTATAAAGAGTTTATATAGTTATACAAATATTTATAAATAGTTATACATATATAGTTAAACATATAGTTATATATAAGTTGTTATAAGTTTAATTATAATTATAGTTGCATGTGTAATTGCACACATAGTTATATATATAGTTATAAATGTAGTTATACATGCTATAGATGTAATTAAATATATTTTTCATGTAATTATATATATATATATATATATATTTATATATATTATATATTATATATATATAGTTATAAATTTAAACATATCATTATGTATAGGTATTAATGTAGATATGTACATTTATATATAGTTATATTTTGATATACATATTGGTAAATACATTTATATATAGTTTTATATATATATATATATATATATATATATTAAATATATGTTGTTATATTTATATATAGTTATGTATACTATTTTTAAAGTTATACATATAGTAAAATACACATATAAATATTTATGTGTTATTAAACTTGGGATCATCTTATTTACAAAATTTATTATGTAAATATTAAATATGTTGTTATATACACACTGCTCACTTGGAACTAACCCTCTCTTTGTGACTAACACATCCGTGGAAAAATACACACTGCCACAAGCTTGTCTATGTGGCAAAATAGATGGAAAAAAGCTGAACACATCCATGTTGAGAACTAGTAAGCTAGGTTTATGGATGAATATACATAAGCTAGGAATATTATGAAATTGGAAAAAAAAATATTAGATACAAAACAAACACTAATGCATTATGATAAGCGATGAAGAGAAAGGGTAGAAGGCACACCTCAAATCGATAAGAAACTCACAACTAAAGTAAAAACTCATACTCCACTATTAGGTTTTGTTTTGATTTATCCGTGTTGAGAAAGAGAGGCAGATGGCACTAGTTAGAGACTTAGAGTTTTCTCTGGACAACAAGATATGGTTTTTTAAGTTTTAAAATTTCGTAAATGTTTCAATTTTAATTAGCAAAACATTTAAAAAACAATAAATATATATAAAACATATAGACTCACCTTTTTTTTACTTAATAAATTATTTTCAATAATTTAATGTGTGTGTAGCAAGGCACACATAAAAAATAAACACCTTACAATTTTAATTATTAAATTGATAAATAATAAATATATAAATAATTTCTAAAAATAGATGTTTGGCCTTCCAGCTAAAAATATAAATTAAATGGCTTTAGAATTTGTAAACTTCATATAGCAAGGAACACATGAAAAGATGAATGGTCTTCAAGCCACTCTCCTAAGAATTATAAATACTCTTTATGTTAAAAAATATATAAATATATATTTAATGGCTATCAATTTTTAAGAATTCATATTAATTTTTATAAAGATAATAAGAAATATTTTAAAGGCATAAAATTTCATATTATTTGATAAAATTTATAATTTATAAAATTCTAAAAATTACTTAAAGCGAGAAGATCATTAAAAAAGTTATATTAATTATTTTGATAAAGACGCAATTATAAAAGCCAATAGTAAAAATTTTACTCAATTATTTAATTCTTATAAATTTCAGTATGAGCAAAACATATATGTATTTATCTTTAAATATTATTTTATTTTCTTTTAAATTTAATGTAAATTTTTGAATTATTTTTATAATTCAAAATTTTCAAATTTTTTTGTAATTATTTTTTAAAAGTTTTTTATAATCATAAAACTATTTTTTTAACATAAAATAATATTAATATTTACTAGTTTATTCGTTAATTCAAATATTTTGTAATTATTTATATTTAATCATACAAAGAATTATTTTAGTTTTTTATTAGTAGAAATTTTAATGAATGTTCATTTATTTTTTAAAATATTTTTAATAATTATTATAATTATAGTATTAATTATTTAATGTGTTTTAAATACAAAATTTTAAATTTCTTATTAATTTTTGAAAAATTTTTTGTATAATTTTTAAAAAATTTGATAATCATAAAAAATATTATTTTAGTTCTTATTAATATAATTATATTTTTAAAAGTATTTATTTATAATATCTTATTTTAAAATTATATGTAGAGAATGTGACTTTCAAAGATCGCTCATCTATAGACCATGATATACATTTAATATACAAAATTAAATAAAATATTAAAACAAAAAATATATTAAAAAAAGTTAATTTATTAAACATTAGCAACTAAAATTATCCCTAGCATAAATAGCTAGGGAAAAATCCCTAGCTAAATGGATATATTTTGAGAAAATTAACAATTAAGGAATAATTGTTTGCGGATAAATATAAAATCATAAAAAAATTAAATAATTATTTAGCTATGGATTTAGATAAGGAGAATACTTTGGTAATTTCTGTTGTGAAGTTTGCAATTTTCTTTGTCCGAAAATCTATGACAATATTAGCTAGTGACAATTTTAAATTGAAAATTTTCATCCCTAATACGTCACAAATTTGTAATTCAATGTAAAATCTGAAATTTCTTTCTATTCCATAGCTAAAGTGTTGCTATTTAACTATAAATTTTTCCATAGCTAAATTTCCCAAGCTAAACAGATATTTTCTTGTAGTTCTAGCTATTTATCTGTCTATTTTTATATCTTTCTAAATGTGTATATGTCTATATGTTTATATATCTATATGTCCATCAGTCTATCATTCTATTTGTCTATCTATATGTTTATCTATTTATCTACTTTCATACATATTTACCAATCTATATACATATTTATTTATCTAAATATATATATTTGTATATTTGTCAATCAGTTTAAATGTTTATGAGTCATTCAGTCTATCGGCCTATCATTCTATCTATTTATCATTATGTGTATATGTTTATTTGTCTATCTGTCTAGATTCTATCTATCTATATATCACCAATCTATATATCTTTCTATCTATTTTTTAAACTATCTATCTATTTATCTATCTATCTGTATGTATGTCTATCTATCTATCTATTTATCTATCTGTCTAACTATCTATTTGTCTATTTATCTATCTAACTATCTATATCTCGATCTATCTTTTATCTATATGCCTATTTGTCTATCTATCTATCTGTCGTCTTTCTATCTAACTATATATATGTGTATTTGTCTATGTATCTATCTATGTAACTATCTATCTGACTATCTATCTATTTATTTATCTACCTATCTATATATCTAACTATGTATAGATTTATCAATCTTTTTATCTACCTATTAGTCTATTAGTCTATCAGTCTTTCAGTTTATCTATCTATCAAACTATATATCTGTCTATCATTCTATTTTTCTATCTATTTTTATATCTATTTATTTATCTATCTATCTATCTAACTATATGTTTGTTAATCTCTATAACTATCTAACTTTCTATTTGTTTATATATTTATCTATCTATCTTTCTATCTATTTGTCAATATGTTTATATATTTATCTAACTTTCTATCTATCAATCTATTTATTTGTATATCTATCTAACTATGTATATATCTATTGTCTATATGTCTATATGTCTATATGTCTATCTATCTATCTATCCAGTATCTATCTATCAGTCTATTTATCTATTTATATGTATATATCAATTTGCTTATCTATCTAATTTTTCTCTCTTGTCTATATGTTTTATCAATCTATTTGTCTATCTATATATTATTCTATCTACCTATCTGCCTATCTGTCAATATTATTATCTAATTTTCTATTTTGTGTGTGGTGTTGTGTGTGTGTGTGTGTGTGTGTGTGTGTGTGTGTGTGTGTATATCTATCTATCTATCTATATGACTATCTATCTATCTATTTTTCTATCAAGATATCTATCTATCTATCTATCTAATTGTTTGTCTATTTCTATCTAGCTATATAATCTATCTACTAGTCAACCTATCGCCTATATACCTAACTATTTGTCTATCTGTCTATATCTCTATATTTTATCTATTAATCAGTCTATGTGTATAGCTATTTATCAGTCTATCAGTCAGTCTGTCTGTATGTTTGCATATCTATCATTCTATCTTTCTGTCTATATATCTATTTATTTATCTATAGATTAATCTATCTTTCTAACTATGTATTTGTCTATTAGATTATTTATCTATCTAATCATTCTATCATTCTATCTATCAATCTATTAATTATCTATCTATCTTCTATCTATCTTTATATCTACTTATCAATCTATCTATATATCTATCTATTTATCAATCAATCAATCAATCAATTAATAAATCATAAATCAATCTATCTATTTATATGTCTCTCTGGTTATCTATCTATCTATTTTTCAGTAAACCTTTGTGTCTATCAATTAATTTATCTATCGATCTATCTATCTATCTATCTATCAGTTTATCTGTGTATCTTTCTAAATATTTATTTTTCTATTTTTTCTATCCGCATATCAATCAATCAATCTATCCATTTGTCAATCTTTCTATATGTCAATTGTCTATTTGACTATCTGTTAATATGTTTAATCGTTCAATCTCTCTATCTATATATCCAGTCTAGCTATCTATCTATCTATCTGTCTATCTTTCTTTCTTCTTTTTATATGTATTTATATCTATCTATCAATCTATCAATCAATCAATCTATCTATCTTTCCTAGTTATTGTTATGTCTATTAGTCTTTCTATCTATCCATCTATCTATCTATCTTAAAATTGTATATCTATTCCTATATCTATATGTCTATCGGTCTATCTATCGATCTGTCTATCTTTCTATCTATTTCTTAAGGTGTCTATGTGTGTATCTATATATCTATATATCTATTGATCTGTCTATCTGCAAATTTGTAAATCTGTCTAAAATGTATGTCTATATATCTATCTAACTAACTATCTATCGTAAATTGATCTATATGTCGATCTGTCTGTCAGTATTCTATCTATCTATCTTTCATTCTATTAGTCTATATGAGTATTTGGTTATTATTCTATTTGTATAGCTATCAATATGAATATATGTCTATCTAACTATTTATTATCTATCTATCAATCTATCTATGTATCTATCTGTCTAGCGATTTATATATCTATCAAACTTTTTTCAAAACTATCTGTCTATCTGGCTATCTATCTATCTATCTATTAATTTGTCAATCTGTCAATCTATCTATCTATCTCTATCTATTTTCCTATAAAAATACAAAAAAATTATATTAATAAGAACTAAAATAACTATTTTTATGATGTGTAAATTTTTTAAAAAAATTATACAAAACAATTTTTCTAAAAATTTTAATTAAGGAAACTTAAAAATTTGTATTAAATTAATATTAAATAATTAATTTAATAAAGTATAATTTTTTTTGATATTTTAAAATTAAATTAAACATACATTAAAATTTCTACTAACATAAATGTAAAATAATTCATTGTATGATAAAATAAAAAAAATTTAAATATATTTGAATTAATGAATAACTAGTTAAATATACTATTATTATAAGTTTAAAAAAAATTTAATGATGATAGGAAACTTTTAAAAAAATAATTAATATAAAATTTGAAAATAATTGAAATATAATAAAAATATAAAATTTTTACAATAAATTTAAAGAACATAAAATTATTATTAAAAATAAATACATAGATATTTGCTCCTGATAAAATTTATAAGAATTAAACAATTGAATAATATTTTTACTATTAGCTTTTAACATTAAGTCTTTATTAAAATAATAATATAACTTTTTTTAATTATCTTCTCACTTTAAAATTTTTTTTAATTTTAAAAATTAGTAATGATATCAAATAATATGAAATATTATGCCTTTAAAAATTATTCCATATTATCTTCATAAAAATTAATATGAATTCATAAAAATTTATAACGATAAAATATACATTTTTATATATTTTTTTAATATTAAAGTATTTTATAACTTTAGGAGAGTGGCTAGAGACAAATCATCTTTTCATGTATGTCTTATTATGACAGTTTGTTAATTTTGTAGCTATTTGATATTTTTTTTATAAGGCTAAACATATATTTTTTAGATTGTTTATATATTTATTATTTAATTAATATTATAATAAAAAATTGTAAGATGTTTATTTTCATGTGTGCCTTGCTAGGCACACATTAATATTCTTGAAAAATTTTTGATAGTAATAAAATAAATTAGTATTTTGTATTATATATATATTGTTTATTTAATGTTTTTATAATTAAAAATATAAATATTTTGGTAATATATATATTTACTTGTTGAGACTCTAAAGACAACTCTAATAAGTGAAGCACATATCCTCCATAGTCCACCATCTATATCTCATCACTAACGCATCAAAACTTATTCGAAGATTAAGCAATAATTGATTTGATTCGAGGTACGTTTTCTACCCCAATTTTTCATTGATTATCTTAATGCAAGAGTTTGTGTATTGATTCTATTAATTATTTTTCTGAAATTCTCTTCTTTAATCACCATTGTATGCTTGGATTGCTTATAACTTATTCGTATACATATTTCAACCCATTTGTGATATAATGCGTTCTCATTGTGTGGATGTTGATGGTGCATACAGGTATGCCGACTTGATATCTATATCAATTACAAAACTATATATAAATCGTATACATAAACATAAGTGTATTTTATATAAGTGTATTTAAACATTACTATGTATCAATATGCTTGTGTGATATAATTCAAATTTCTTATATAAGTGTATTCTACAATTATATAATATAATAGTAGTAAATAAACATAAGTATATAAAATAACAACGTATATTTAATATTGATATAGATATATAGATATAGAATTATATATAGAATATATATTATATATATATCTAATATATATAATATATATATATATATATATATATAACCCTATTAAATGTATTTAACAATATGTATATCAACATATTACTATATAAATGTAATTATCTACATTAATATACATAACTATATAAAAAATATACATAAATAGTATACATAGATAGTATAAGGTACGCTGACTTGATATCTACATCAATATACATAACTATATATAAAAGGTATACATAACTGTATACTAAACATAAGTTTTATTTTATATAAGGTTATTTAAATATAACTATACATCAATATGCATGTGTGATATAATTCGAATTTCTTATATAAGTATATTTATAATACTTATAATTATAAAAATAGTATGCATAACATAATTATATATAAATATAACAACGTATAGTTAATATATATACATATATAGATATATAACTATATATAAATGTATTTAACAATATGTATATCAACATATTACTATATTTAAATGTATTTATCTACATTAATATACATAACTCTATATAACCAGTATGCTTATATAGTATACATAAATAGTATAAGGTATGCCGACTAATATCTATATCAACTATACATAACTATATATAAATAGTATAATTAAACAGTATACATAAACATAAGTGTATTTTCTATAAGTGTATTTAACATAACTATACGTCAATATGCCATGTGTGATATAATTCGAATTTCTTATATATGTGTATTTGTACTATATCTATAACTATAAAAACAGAATACATAAACATAACTATATATAATATACAACGTATATTTAATATACATATATATATATATACATATATATAGCTATATATAAATGTATTTAGCAATATTATATATAAATGTATTATCTACATTAATAGTACATAACTATAATATAAACAGTATACATAAACAATATACATAAATAGTATTATGTATGCCGACTTGATATATACATCAATATACATGACTATATATAAATAATATACATAAACACTATACATAAACAGTATACATAAACATAAGTGTATTTAACAATGTGTATTTACTATATCTATAACTATAAAAATAGTATACATAAACATAACTATATATAAATGATAACAACATATATTTAATATACATATATATATATAGATATATAACTATATAATATGTATTTAACAATATGTATATCAACATATTACTATATATAAATGTATATATCTACATCAATACCTATACATAGCCATATGTCTAAATATATATATTACAATGAAAATATAAATAACTACATCTACAACATGTATAACTACATGCTTTAGAACTTAATATCCATTGATATCATTCATCTCATTCATACATATTTTTTTGGATTTTGTATAAATTTTTATCATATTTAGGAACTTAATTTAATTTTTTTAACCTTAATGTTTTTTTATTGTATTTTTATATGTTTGTATAAAGCATTATGATTTAATATGTTTAGGGTTTGTATTTTTGTTTCATTAATATCATTTAACTAAATTAATTTCTAATTAAAATTGTTCATTTGTTAAAATTCATTTTGTAAATTTCAAAACAAATTAACAATATATTTGTGGTAAAAAATATTATAAAAAAATTTCTAAGATATATATGTGATGTAGTTTCAATTTACAAAGAAAAACCTTTAAGATAAAATCTATTACCAAATAAAATTTGCACATCATAATATTGAATATGTTATATGTATTATAAATAAACAATGTTTGAAATGTATCTATTAATTATAAATAAAACATTGTAATGCATTAAATTTGAAAAAAAATGTAAAAATAATTATTTTAAAAACAAATTCATATATCTATATGGTTATATATATTTTTTGAATAAAATAAAAAAATAATAATTACTTGGAGAAAAATTTACTCTTGTATTTATATGGTATCTATTTTGTTTGAATATAATTAAAGAAATAATTATTTTTTACAAACCATTAAAGGCATGTATTTATATGCACTACATATATTTATTTGAATTTTATAGTTTCTAAAAATTTATTAATAATAATAAATAAAGGTTGAGATTTATCAGACAATAATATTTTAATAAAAAAATTATATAGAAATACAAAAACAATAATATCTATTTATGAACTATATTTAATTTTAACATAATTGTAAAACCAAAATAATTTATAAATATGACAACTTCATTATGTTATGAGTATAATGATAGTAATTTAATATAAATATTTGAAAAACAACTATTTGAATAAAATAGAAGCTCATATATTTAATTCACAATTTATTTTAAGCAAAAAAATACTTCACACACACACACACTCATTCACACACACACACACACACATAATGGTTTCATGTGTAACTTTAGAAATACATTATGTATATAGGTATATGAGTGTGTTTGTGTGGGTGTACAATAGTATATGCGTGCATATAAGTATATACACACTACTTTGAAAATGTAGATACATGTGTGAATATATACAAAAGTACAAAATGTGTATGCTGATATATAATGTATAGTAATGTATATGGATGTATAAATGTGTGTGTTTGTATAGGGAAATGTATATGCACACATATATTTATGCATATATATATATATATATATATGTAAATATCAATTTTAATTTTGAGAAGAAAATACTTGAGCACATAAATATTAACATGTTCTACAAATTCATGACAACAGGAGCAAAAAGTGACTAATTGCAAGATACTACTAATCTCCCATCTATAACACTTTGCATCATAATTTGATCAGAGTACTACTTGCAATGATAAGGTTCATTCAAAACTACATACTATGGAGTACATTTTCATTCAATAACATAATTTGTTCAAATAAAAAAATCTATCTAATATCTTCTTCAACAACTTTTCTATGTTCTGTTTCTAGTGTTGATAAGCTATTTTCAATTTTGATTATAAGTACATTTCTTATCTAATATCTCTAGTTCAAATTATTCTAATAGTAAAATCCATCAAATCAATCTAGTCCTGACATCTTTCTTTTCTATGAGATATTTGATTATAGAATATTTAGTATATACTATGACTTTGGTTCCCACTAATTATGACATTAATTTTCCAAAAGAAAAGATTGTTAATTCAAGTTCTTTCTCTATAGTGGTGTAATACAATTGGGCATTTTAGAGTGTGTTGTTATCATAGTATATGATAACTAAATATAAATATTTGTAGAGCGATATGAAACTTTTATAATTATATTTAACTATATTTGTAACTATGTAAACTATTTTTATAACTATATTAATACCTATATATAACTTTTTTTAACTATATAATATTTTATAACTATATGAGTAATTCTATATAACTATATTTTTAACAAAATATATCATATGTATAATACTATATATAATTGTATTTTTACTATATGTATAACTATAAAAATGTTATATATTATTATATCTTTAGCTACATACATATTAATAACTATATGTGTATAACTATATATAAATATTTGTATAACTATTCAATACTTTATACACTACAAAAAATGTTGTTTTAGCTAGGGAACAATCCCTAGCAAAATTGCGAGAGATTAGCTTGAGAATAGCAAGTGATTTATGTTTTGTTATTAAAATAAAAATTTGCAATGGATTAGTGACGGAATAATTTCGTAAATTTTGCATCAAAAAATGCAGGGAATTTATCAACGGACTAGCTACAAATTATCGATGAAATATTTCGTGAATTCCACTTAAGAAAATTGGAATTTTGCAATGAATTAGCGATGAATTAGTGATGGAATTTCCCTAGATAATAAAATCCGGCATTTAGCGATAGTTTAGTGATGAAATTTCTCTAGCTAATAAAAACCAAAATTTAGCGATGGATTTAGCAACAGAATTTTCGTAGCTAATAAAAACCAAAATCAAGCGATGGATTTAGAGATGAAATTTCCTAGATAATAAAATTCGAAAATTAGCGATAGATTTAGCAACGGAATTCCTCTAGCTATTAAAATCTATAATTAGTGATAGATTAGCAATAGAAGTTCCCTAGCTAATAACATCAATAACATAGCGACAAATTTCAGCTACAGAATTCCCTAGCTAATTACATACTGAACATAGTGATCGATTTTAGCAACATAATTTCATTAACTAATTATATCCGGAAAATATAGCTATGGATTTAGCGACAGAATTTTCCTTACTAATTACTTACTTAATATAGTGACGGATTTTAGGGACAGAACTTTTCTAGCCAATTACTTCATGAATATAGTGATGGATTTTAGTAACGTAACTTCCCTAGCTAAAAAAAAATCCATAATATATCGATGGATTTAGTGAGTAAACTTCTCTAGCTAATTAAATCTGGAATATAACGACAGATGTAGGTACTGAACTTCTCTGGCTAATTAATCTCAAACATAGCGATTAGAATTTCCCTAGCTTAATGTTTAATTATTAATTTTTTATTTATTATTAGTTTTGATATTATATTTAATTTTGTTTTATTAAATAATGTTAATGGTCTATAGATGAATGATCATGAAAGTTACCTTCTCCTTTGTAAAATCATAAAAAAATGATATTATAAATAAATAATTAAATAATATAAAATACAAAAAATTTATATTAATAGGACTAAAATAACTACTTTTATGATGCATTAATTTTTAAAAAATAATGCATCATAATGTTTTCTAACATTTTTAATTAAAAAAATTACAAATTTGTATTAGAGTTACATTAAATAATTAATTCAATAAGTATAATAATTTATTTCGATATTTTAAAAATTAAATTAACATACATTAAATTTATACTAATATTAATGTAAATAATTCCATGTATGATAAAATATAAAATTTTCAAAAATATATGAATTGATGAATAAACTAGAAAATATTAATATTCTTATAGTATAAAAAATATTTTATGATTATATTAAACTTTAAAAAAATAATTAATACAAAATTTGAAAATTTTGAAATATAATACAAAATATAAATTTTTTCATTAAAGTTAAAAGAAAATATATTAATATTTAAAATAAATGCATAGATGTTGGTCCATGCTAAACTTTATAAGAATTAACTACTTGAGTAATATTTTTTCTATTAGTTTTAACATTCAGTCAATTAAAATAATTAATATAATTTTTTTTAATTATCTTATCACTTTAAGTAATTTTGAATTTTAAAATAATTAATGATAACAAATAATATGAAATTTTATCCCTTTAAAATTATACATATTATCTTCATAAAAATAATATGATGAATTCTTAAAATTGTATAACCAAAAAATATAAATTTTTATATATTTTTTAACATTAAGAGTATTTTATAAATCATAGGAGAGTGGCTAGAAGACAAATCATCTTTTCATGTATGTCTTATTATATGAAGTTTGTTAATTTTGTAGCTAGTTGATAAATTTTTTATAAGGCTAAACTTAATTTTTTTAAATTGTAATATATTTATTGTTTATGTAATATATAATAAAAAATTGTATGGTATATATTGTTTCATTTGTACCTTGCTACATGCACATTAATATAGTTGAAAAATTTTGATAGTAATAAAATAAATGAGTCTTTTTGTATTATGTATATATAAATATTATATTATATTATATTATATATTTAATGTTTTATAATTAAAAATATAAATATTTTGGAAATATATATAATTTGTTATTTAATGTTTATTTTGTCGAGGACTCAAGTCCCCATCTTTCTTTCGACATTTTCGAAGAATAAGCGATGCAAGTCCTCTGTAGTCCTCCATCTTTCTTTGACATTGATGCAACATAAACATTTCGAATTAAGTGATAATTTGTTATTGATTTGAGGTACGTTTTCTACCCTAATTCTTAATCAATTATCTTAATGCAAGAGTTTGCATATTGATTCTGTTAATTTTTTTTTCGAAATTCTTCTTCTTTAATTGTATACATTAAGTTAATTATACTTATTTTGATACATACCTAATGCATTTGTGTTGTGTTGGGTAGTAGGTATACTTATATAACTTAATTTAATTATACTTTTTTTAATACATATTTTGCTAATTTAATTATACTTGGACTACTTATATAAACTTAATCTTATATAACACAAAATGGGTGTTTTGTGTTGGGTAGTGGTATATAACACATAAATATATAAATATATTTTATTATATTTATAACTATAAAAATAGTTTACATAAACATATTTTTATATAAATATAACAACATATTATATATATATATATATATAATCTATATATATCTATCATAATTTTATATATGATTACATTCGATATACATGTTGTGTCTTTCAAACATAATTAGTATTATACTTATAACATCATATATATATATATATAACACAAATAAAGTATTCTACCTTTATGATAGGCATTTAATAATGTATATTTGAAATTTGTAAGTCATCATTATGAAATACACGTCGAATAAATTTGCTTTATGAAAATATCTATTATTCCATAATGTCGTGTCTACCCAATTAGTAAAATTAAATTAATATTTGTAAACTTTATTTTATACATGGCTTTAGGTATAGGGAAAAACACACACTCTTATAAAATGTAAGAGTGTATTTAATATATAGAAATTTAAAGTATAGTCACATTAATATTTGTTAAGGTCAAATTAATATATGTAAACATTTATTGACCAGGTTTCAATTAGTTCAAATAAAAATATAATAAGCTTTATGTATACTGATACTAATTTACAAGAAATTTAAAATACAGGTATATATTTGACAATACTTTAATTACTATATTTAATTAAATGCTCCATAAGCTTTCTTATAAATACCCTAGAATTGACTATCAATATGATTCATACTGGATTAAAATATATAAAATATCCAGCTCATCTGACATACATTATTTCCTACATGAATTGATGTCGATGACTTTTTGATGGGTTTGAGAAGTTCCACCAATATGGATGAGTAGATCTCACATATTTTATCACCGCTATAGCCATTAACTCATAAATTATATTTATATGGACTTGATACTATCTACTTATTGTAAGCTAACCATATAATTGTTTACTTGAGTAAACACTAGAAACTATTTACTTATTGAAAGCTTAGATAATAAAGAAACTTTGATAATTAATCCAAATAATCAATATCTATGAAATGATAATCCAAATTCATAGAGTTAACTTTATTACTTGTTAAAACTCATATACTTGTGATACATTTTTGTCCGTGCTATAAAATAACTAACACTTACGTTGATTTTTGTAGTGTCTTGTATCTCTATAATTTCAAAACTTAATGATCTTTGAGCTATTATAATTACAATGATTCTTAACTTTAGACCTCTTGTTTTTTGATTTGCTTTGATGTTTTCTCTTGGTTGAATTTTTTTCAATTAACTTTGTAATAATTTTAAAGAGGTTGATGTTTCACTTGTCTATCTCTGTTGTATCTCTCGCTGAGAATTAAATCATGAACATCATTGAATTTCAATTTATTTGTTCTTGATGAACTATGCACAACTATAATTGTAATACGTTAATTTTTGATAGAGAACACAAAAGTATCAATACACATACTTCATCATTGACTTCAATACCAAACAAACTTAAATTGGGTTGTGATTGTGTTGACTTCATTGAGTTGCTGGATCACTGATGTGCTTTCTGTCAACTACAGATTGAAAAAAAACACCTAATCATATGCACTTTTTTAGCTTTAATTAGTTTTTAATATATAATAGCAAGAGCCTTCGTAAGCCCTACTATGCTCTTCTCATTTTTTATATTGAAACTAGGTTGGTAAAATATCATATTTCAGATGAATTTAAGTGCTATATGTGTTCTTGTTTCTTCATAGACTCTATCTTCTTCCTCAGAAGGGGGTTGATATAGAATTTTCTAGTATATATATTTCAGATAGAATTTCATAGACTCTATCTTCTTTAGATTTCTAATATATTTTTCATTGTATTTCATGAGAAACAGTACCATATAAATTGAAATCAGATTTCTTTATGTATTATATAGGAGTAAATAAAAATCAAACATTAAAAAAATAATAAAATGATATATTTATTCAATCAAACTGGAATAATATATCAAATCAAACTCAATTTTAATCAAACTAGTTAGATCGAAATAGTTTTACCTCTCTCTCATTCTCTTTGACATAGAATTGTCAAATTTCATGGCTGAATATTTGAGACCTTGAAAGAAGTTGATGTTAAGAGACTATGGAATATGGTGATGATGATGCGCCACTAGGTGAGCTCCATGTCAAGGTGCTTGGTTGTATTTTTCCAAGCATAAATATGATTAATCCAATGTCATTCTATATTTAGCTTATTTTGCCAATTAGAATCTCTTGTTGGCCAAAAATAATGACAAGAGTGATCTTTTGTTTTTTTTGTTACATCTAACAACTTCTTCACACAAGTCACTTTCCAAAATGTAACAATAAAAGCAAGGTGTCCTATCATCAATTAATTCATACAATATATATATATATATATATATATATATATATTGTTGTTATATTTATACATATTTATGTTTATGTATACTATTATTATTGTTATAGATATAGTAAAATATATTTATATAATAATTCAAATTATATCACACATGCATATTAATGTATAGTTATGTTTAAATACACTTATTGATTTGATGAATTAAATGTATAAAGATTTATACATTTATATATAATTATATATAAATGTATTTAACAATATGTATATAAACATTACTATATATAAATGTATTTATCTACATAAATACTTGTACATAGCCATATGAATAAATATATATAATTACATGAAAAACTAAATATAACTACATCTACAAAATGTTTAATTATATGCTTCAGAAACTTAATATCCATTCATATCATTCATCTCATTCATATAAATTATATTTTTGATATGGTTTAAATCTTTAGTATTTTTCCATAAATTTTTGGAACTTAAATTTAATTTTTTCAACTTTAAATGTATTTTAATGTATTTTTATATGTTTGTATACATCATTATGATTTAATATGTTTAGGATATGTATTTTTGTTTCACTTAATATCATTTAACTAAAATTGATTTTTAATAATTGTTTATTTGTTAAAATTCTGTTGTAAATTTCAAAACAAATAACAATATGTTAGTGTAATAAAGATTATAAAAATTTTTAAAATATATATGTGATGTAAGTTTCAATTTACAAAGATAAAACTTTAAAAATAAAATTTATTTACAAAATAAAATTTGCACCTCATAATATGCAATATGTTATATTTATTATACATAAACAATATTTAAATGTATCTATTAATTACAAATAAAAACCATTGACATGTATTCAATTTTAAAAAAAAAATTTTTAAATAATTTTTGAAAAAAAACAATTTCATATATTTATATGGTCATATATATTTTTGAATAAAATAAAAAAATATTAAACTTGTAGATAAATTACTCATGTATTATTGGTAATTCATTTTTTTTGAACATAATTAAAGAAATAATTGATATTTTACGATAGATCAAATGCATGTATTTATATGCACTACATCATAATTGCTTGAAATTTAAAGTTTCTAAAAATTTATAATAATAATATATAATTGGTAGAAATTATCATAGACATTAATATTTTAATAAAAAAATTTATAAAAAAACCAAACAATATTATCTATTATGACCAATATTTTATTTTTACCATATTTTACAAAAATGCCATTTTCATTAATTTATATGAGTATAATGATAGTAATTTTAATATAAATATTAAAAAACAACTATTTGAATAAAATAGAAGCTTATATATTTAATTCATAATTTATTTATGCATTAATATGCTTCACACACACACGTGCACGCGCAAATACACAAAAATTTATTTTAAATATAAAGAATTACAATATTTTATTAACATTGTGTACAATATATAATATTTTATTTTTAATTAAATTTTCAAACTCATAAATTTGAAATACATTTACACCACACACACACACACAAACAGAGATATAGATATATATAATAGTTTCATTTGTAACATTAAAATACATTACGTATATAGGTATATGTGTGTGTTTGTGTGGGTGTTTAAGTAGTATATGGATGCCATACAAGTATATACATTCTACTTTGACAATGTGAATACATGTGTAATATATATCAAAATTACAAAAAAAATGTGTATAGTGATATATAATGTATAGTAATGTATATGGATAGTATAAGTGTGTGTGTGTGTGTAAATCAGTGTATATGAACATATATATTTATGCATATATATGTAAATATCAACATTATTTTTGAGAAAAAAAAATACTTAAGCACATAATTATTATCATTGTTCTACAAAATCATGAGAGCACGAGCAAAGAGTGATATGATTGGAAGATCCCACTAATCTCACATCTATAACATTTTGCCTCATAATTTGATTTGAATACTACTTGCAATGATAAGGTTCATTCATACTACATACCATGAAGTTACATTTAATTCAATACTATATTTTGTTCAAATAAAAAAAAGCTATCAATATATTTTTCAACAACTCTTCATCTTCTTTTTCTAGTCTTGATAAGATATTTACAATTTTGATTATATGTACATTTCTTATCTAATATCTCTAGTTCAAACTATTCTAATAGCAAAATCCATCAAATCAATCTAGGCCTAATATCTTTATTTTCTATGATATATTTGATAATAGAATATTTAGTATATACTATGACTGATTCCAGTAAATATGATATTAAATTGCCAAAAGAAAAGATTGTTTATAAAAGTTCTTTCTCTATAGCGGTGTAATTCAATTAGGCATCTCAGAGTGTGTTGTTAACATAGTATATGATAACTATTTATAAATATTTGTATAACTATATAAAACTCTTCATAATTATATTTAACTATATTTGCAACTATGTAAACTATTTTATAACTATATTAATAACTATATATAATTATTTTTTTAACTATATAATATTTTATAAACTATATGAGTAATTCTATATAACTATATTTTTAACAAAATATATCATATGTATATAAATATATAACTATATAATTGTAGTTTACTATATGTATAAGTATAAAAATGTTATATATAACTATATCTTTAACTACTTACATATTTATAACTATATGTGTATAACTATATATAAATATTTGTATAACTAAGGTAACACTATATAATTAAATATAATTATATTTGTATCTATGTATACATATATGTATTCATATAATTTTAATCTATATATTTGTTTATATCTTGGTATATATTTATATATAACTACCTTATAACTACTTGTATGAATATATCTATATATAATTATATGTTTAACTTTATATAACTCTTTTTGTAATTATGTATACTATAGGTATAAGAACATATAGAGGTTGACCTCTCTCTCTGGTGACCATCTCTTGAGGTTTATTGATTCAGTTATTTATCTCATCAGATCTCTTTACTACCATACGACAAAGGATTTGAGATTTAGTTGAAGAAATGGGATTTACGTTCACAAAGCTGTTTAGCAGGCTATTTGCCAATGAGGAGACGAGAATTTTGATGCTAGGTCTTGATGATGGGGGAAAGACAACCATTCTGTATAAGTTGAAGTTTGGTGATATTGTCTTCACTATAGAGACTGTTGAATATAAAAACATTAATTTCACTTGTGGGATGTTGGGGGTCAAGATAAGTTTTGCCCTTTCTGGAGAGATTACTTCCAAAATACCCAATGTCTCATATTTGTGATGGATGGCAATGACAGAGATTGAGTAGTTGAAGCTAGAGATGAGTTGCATAGGATGCTAAATGAAGAAAAGCTTCGAGATGCAGTTTTGCTGATGTTTGCCAATAAGCAAGATCTTCCCAATATGATGAATACAGCTGAAATTACTACAAGCTAGGGCTTCACTCTCTTCTTCAATGCCATTGCCACATTCAGAGCACCCTGTGCTATCTCTGGCGAGGGCCTTTACGAGGTCTTGATTGGCTTTCAAATATACATTTCCAGCAAATCATAAACAATTTAAGCAGGGGTGAGGTACACTTTTTTGACATATCTGGATGTTGATATAATCTTTGCCTATTTTGCTTGAGTATTATTGTGTTATGTGGATGACATCATCTATTTCCAGGGGGATTCAAATTGTATTTATATTTATATATTGCATGCCTATAATACAAGACTGCATTTACTTTGTTCTGATCTGTTGTAAGCTGAATCTGTTTGTTTCCTATTTTTTGATTTCTGTCTTTTTTCCATTAGATCCCAAAGGTATAGAACAAATAATTATCTTTGACTATATGTATTACTATAAAAGCTTTATACATAACTATATTTAAATATATAATTTACAACTTATATTTAATATACATTTGTATATATTAGTATTTCAAAAATATATTTTACTATATATATACCTATACATAACTATATGTATAGATATAAAAATTATATAAATAAATATATATAGCTACATATATAAATATAAGTATAACTATATGTGTAACTATATGTATAATCACTTGTAACTATATTTATAATTACATCTATAATAACATACAACAATATGTAAACACAAAGCATGAGAGTCTCCATTGATTAGGCTCATATATGGTATTATAAAAATAAGGGTTGTACTCTTACTTAATCCCAGCCCTTGGGCCCCAGGCTCAAATATGAACTTATGTATGACAAAAGATGTAATATTTGATAAGTTTGTACAAATGAAATTTTAATTTCTTTTATATAATTTTTCATTCTAATACTACACTCTCTATGTGTCTCTCTCTCCCTCTCTTATTCTTTCTATCACTATATTCCTTTCTTTCATTATGTGTCACCCTCTCTCTTGTTTTTATTTCTCGCTCTCCTTTCTTGCTTATTCTGTCTCTCTCCCCCCTTTCTCTCCCTCTCTCTTCCTTCTTCTCTCTCTCCCTCTCTCTCCCTCTCCCTATCCCTCTCTCTCTCTCTCCCTCTCCCTCCCCTCTCTCTCTCCTCCTCTCCCTCTCTCACTCTCTTACTCTCTCCTCCTCTACCTCTCTCTCCCTCTCTCTCTCTCCCTCTCTCTCTCCCTCTCTCTCTCTTCTTTCACCATTTCTCTCCTCCTCTCACTCCCTCCTTCTCTCACTCTCCTCTCTCCTCTTTCTCCCCCGTCTCCCCATTTCTCTTCCCCTCTCTCTCCCCACCTTCACTCTCTCTCTCTCTCTCACTCTCTTCTCCCCTTCAAACGTTAAATGTCTTTATTTTTTGCTTTCCTTTCTTGTGCTATTTCATATTTTGATCCCTTTATCTAGTATTAATGTGATATCTATTAATCTTTATTGTGCTAAAAATGGCTTTGTCAATTCATGTCAATTCTGAAAATGCATTGCCTCAATATTCATGATATTTAATTTTTAAATATTCATTTGTAAGTAATTTTATTTAATTATTAGTATATTTTGAAGTAATTCAATGTCTAATTCAAAATAATGATTCAGCATTATTTTTTGAAAATAAAACATGGTAAAATGAGTTCAAATCATCAGTGGATGTACAAAATATTTATTAATGAATTTTTGAATAAAGATTTTTTGAGTGGTCTTAAAACTTTCATCTACATGTAGTCAATCGAGATGGATGAATAGAGAAAAATAAAGTGTACATGTAATCATCGTATGTGTCAGAATATCCCTTTTCGTGATGCAAACACTATAAGATACCATTTGGAAAAATATGGCTTTGTGCCAAATTATTTTATTTGGATTTATCATAGAAAAAGTACAAAAGCTCTAAACCTTGACAAAAAATGAGGGTACTGAATCATTTGCTTGTGGTGAAGAATCAACAAACACATAACATAGAATGATCATGGAAGCTGCTGGTGCTAACTTAAATATGGATTACGTGGATGAACCACCTAATCCTGAAGCTCAGAAATTTTATGAAATACTTAAAGCTGCAGATAAAGAGTTGTGGCCTGGTTGTAAAACAAATTCGCAATTGTTACATGTGGCTTCACTTATGAGCAATAAGTCATAAAATCATATGTCTAAGAAAATATTTGATCAGCTGACAAAACTGATAAATGAGATTGTTCCGAATAATAATTTCATCACTAACAACTTTTACAACACTAAGAAGTTACTACGAGGAATGGGTCTACTAGTCGAAAAAATTGATTGTTATTTAAATAAATGTATGTTATATTGGGGTGGTGATAGTGATTTAATTAGCTGTAAGTTTTATGATCATCCTCGATTTAAGAAGACATCTCGTGTTGTAAATACGCGACAAAAATAGAAGATTGTATTTAAGAAGATGTATTATTTTCCATTAATTCCTCGATTAAAGAGACTATATGTATCAAATGCTACAGCAAATATTATGAGGTGGCATTCTAAGCATGAGGGTTAAGAAGGGGTAATGCATGATCCATCAGATTCACTTACTTGGTAGCTTTTTAATTATATACATCAAGATTTTGCAACTAAAAGTCAAAATGTGAGATTGGGTCTTTGAATTAATGGATTTCAACCATTTGGGCAATCTGGACAATATTCAACATGGCAAGTGGTAGTGACACCTTATAAATTGCCTCGGTGATTGTGTATGAAGGAGTATTATATGTTTTTATCAATATTGGTTCCAAAGCCAAAAAATGAAAGACATGCTATATGTTTTCTTACATCCTTTTATTGTAGAGTTAAATCATTTGTGGGATGTTCACATGGATACACATGATATCTCAAAAAAGAAAAATTTCATTATGCGGGAAGCCCTTATGTGGATGGTAAGTGACATTTCTACATGATCAGTGTTGTCTTACTGGAGTACTATAGGATGATTCTCATGCCCATATTGCATGACAAATTCTGATGTATTTACCCTCAAATTTAGTGGTAAACAATCATGGTTTGATAACCATCATAAGTTTCTTCCTAAGAATCATCCATTTCGAAGAAATAGAACTGCATTTCATAAAAATAAAACCGTGATGATTGTTGCACCGATAGTTTGTTCAAGAGATGATATTATGACAGAGATTCAGAGATTGGGTTTGAAGAAGATAACTGAAAAGGATACTACTAAAAGTAATGGACTAGTGGGCAAAATAATTAGTTGGAGGAAACGTAGTATATTTTGGGACTTGCCCTATTGGAAGTCCAATTTAATTCGTCATAACTTAGATGTAATGCATATAGAAAAAGTGTATTTGACAATATTTTTAATACTGTCCGTAATGTAAACGGAAAAACAAAAGACACTTTAAAATCAAGACAAGAGCTGAATGATTACTATCGCCGTCCTGAATTAAAAATGAATGAGGCAATAAAAAAATTTTAAAGCTTGCTACACACTTGATAAGAAGGCAAGACAAATTTTGTGTGAATGGGTTAAAAATTTGAAATTAACTAATGGATATGTATCAAATATGGGTAGATGCATGGAGTGAAGAATCTTAAGTTATTGGAATGAAAAGTCATGACTGTCATGTATTTATGCAGATATTAATACCAATTGTATTCCGTGAATTACTTCTCGTAAGTGTTTGGAAGGTCCTTACAGAACTTTGTTTGTTTTTCAAACAGCTAACTGCAACCACAATCAAAATAGATGACATGGTGAGGATGGAGAATGACATTCCACTTATTATTTGTAAGCTTGAACGAATATTCCCACTAAGTTTTTTTGACTCAATGAAGCATTTGCCGGTCCATTTGGCATATGAAGCAAGGATAGCAGGGCCAGTGCAATACAGGTGGAAGTATCCTTTTGAAAGGTAAATACATATAATTTGCTGTGTTTTATTATCTTGTACATAAAGTAATATTATAATTTAATATAATTGAAACCTAACAATATGGTTGTAGGTATCTTTAAGTTGAAATTGAATGTTAGAATCAAAGTAAAAGTTGAAGGTTCAATTTGCAATGCATATTTAGTAAAAGAAGCATCATCATTTTGTTATTATTATTTTGAGGCTCATGTCAATACAAAGAATAGAAATGTGCCTCAGAATGATGAATGGCATGTGATGGTAAAAATTTATTGAGTAAACAAACTATCTATCTTCAAGCACTCTGGATGAGCATTTGGAAGAGCAATGAAAAGTTGTATGAAAGATGAAGGGTACAAAGCTACACAGAGCTATGTTTTACATAATTGTGAGGAGGTTGCACCATATATTGAGTATGCCTACACAAAATGATTGCAGGTTTTAATCATAGTTTAATTTTATATTTAATAGGAATTATTAAAAATTGATATACATTTTTCTCTCTTTTTATATTTGTGCAGTATTTATGTTGAGTTGTTAAAATATAGGCAACCAGCAATTTCCAACAATGATGTCGATTATATGTTAGAAACTAAATTTGCGAATTAGTTCAAACATTATGTGAGAATTATTAAGTTTTAAATTTTTGAATTATTTAATCTATTAGTGTCTTTTATTTGTTAATATCAATTTTTTATTTTGTCATAGGCAATTGATCCTTCAAATGGAAATTCAAAATTTTTATTCAGAATCTAAGTAAAGGCCCATTTAGATATGAGACAACCTATCTTGGGTATTTTATTAATGGATAAAAATTTCATACAATCAGGCACGGTTCTTTTAAAATAATAATGAATAGTGGTGTCCATTAAAGGCACATGTTATAGTGTAGATGAGATTGATTATTATGGTCAACTCAAAGAAGTTATTAAGTTGGAGTATCCTGGACTCAAAAATAATAGGATTGTATTATTTATGTGTGAGTGGTTTTATCCTACGCGAAATGTGGGCACAAAGATTCATTTGGATTAAAACTAGTGAATGTTAACCATAAACATAGATATAATCGATATGAGGCATTTATTATGTTAGTTCAAGCTGCTCAAGTATATTATTATACATATCCGAGTTTATCTTATGATAAGTGTGATTGGTGGGTGATTTGCAAAATCAAAGCTCAGTCAAAATTTGAAATACCAACATTACAATAAAGAAGTGGAGACTTAGATATTGCACCGATATTTCAGGAAGATGACATAAATTATATTGAGCCTGTGTATGTAGATGAAGATCCATAAAATTTATGTGACTCAAATGGTGGCCTAATAGAAATTGAAGATGATCAATTTTTATATGAAGATGAGTTCGAACTTCTATCAGAATTAGATGAAATATCAGAAGATCCATTAGAGGATGATAGTGCAGCCGATATTTAAATTGTTATAATTTTATTATAATATTAAACTATCAAAGTCTTTTTATAATTTGTTGAAATCTATGATGTGTTTTACTCTAAAATGCATGCTTATTCATCATATCTCTATTGTTTGTTCTATGTTTTATTTATATAGCATATAGTGCCTAAACGACATGGTTGTGGTGGAAATGGACATGGACACATAAATGAACCAAATTCATCTAGTATGTTACATCATATTACAGAATCAGTACCATCTCATAGATACCATATCCATACTCAACTTCGAAATCACCATCTTCATTTCTATCATCATCACCATCATTGAGACCTATACTATCACCTTTATCAGATGTAAGCCCACAACCCATTGTGCTTCTTGCGCACACTTTTGATCCATCTCTATTCTACCCCACTTTTTGCACCTTTCCCCATTTACAAAACCAACGACATCATCAAAATCTGTGCCTTCCTTTGCAGTCAGTGCAAAGTTAGAAATTGAGATTGTAGATGGAAGGTAAAAGAAATATGTAAAAAGGACTTGAAAAAAAAAATTTGTGTTGTTTCTGTTAGTGGTTTATTTATATTGTTATGATTTGCTAGCTTTTAATGTTATTTATTTATTTGTACAATTTTATTTCATCTCACAAGTGTTCTAATATAATTACAAAGTCTTTCAAGAAAATGGCTGATTCTAAAGCTTTCTCCTGGAAGAAAGTTTCTTAATCAATAAAGAGTCTTTTTTTTAATTACTTTCAGGTAAAAATAACAAAACAAAAAGCATTAAAAAAAAATTATTAAATTACTTACTATTATGTTGGTTATTATTCAAGTAGTAAATAATGCGTTCTTGTTGTTAATATAAATTCTTTTGTGATTTTTTTATATATAAAATCAGTACACATGGGCTCCCAAATTTGATGGAAATATAAGTCATTATGGAAGATCAAAGCTGCTCAATGATATTTTCATTTTGTCCATAAATTGAGAATATGAAATAAAGGC
>JAREIK010011642.1:0-31013 GCA_029783825.1 Sapria himalayana
GATCATTATTAAATACTATCATATAAATTGTTTATATGGAATTTATATGATATATAATTAGTAAGATTAATATAATTATACATGGTATTCACATTTCAAAAAATGATAAAAATTATTATAATTTTTACTTCTTTTTATAAGATTATATATTATTTTTGATTAAAAATAAATTATTAAAATTATATTTGTCTCACACATTATTTATTTTCGTAATTAACATTTCTATAAAAATAAACTAATAATAATTAAAATGAATATTTAAAATTATAATGAATACAAATTAAGATGAAATTTGTGATTTATTATAAATGGTATACCAGGTTTATTGGTTTGATTATTTAGGAGTTTTGTTGTTTAGGAGTTTAGCAATTTATGTTTTTTGGCATTTTGTGGTTTATAGGTTTTATTTAAATAAAAAAAATAAAAAATTTTTTTTTCGATTTTTTTGATTTTCAAAGGTTATAACCTTTGAAAATAAGATAATTTTTAAAATTTTTTGAAATGTGAATACCATGTATAATTATATTAATCTTACTAATTATATATCATATAAATTCAATATAAACAATTTTAATGATAGATATTATAATAATGATCAAAAATTAAATTATAAACTATTAATAAAAATATAAATTTTACTTAAAATATATTTACATGACGCAAAATGATTCAAAATCAAATCAAAATATATTACTAAATAATAATATTTAATTTTTAAATTTTCCTTCTTTTTATTAGCTATATTTTTTTTATTAAAAATCAATTATTTAAATAATGTTTGTCTCGCTCGAAATTTATTTTGTAATTAATTTTTGTAAAAAATTAAACTATAAATAATTAAATTGAATATTTAAAATTATAATAAATAGACAAAAAATGAGATTTATTATTCATTAAGTAGTATATAGATGTTAAAGGGTTTATGTATTTAGGGGTTTCAGGGTTTATGAGCTAACTGATTTAAGTAAGCAGGCATTTAATGGTCTATATGCTTTATTTAAAAAATGAATTAACAAAAATTTATTTTTATTATTTTATCTCATATTTTCAAGGTTATAATCCTTGAAAATATAATAATTTTTAAATTTTTTTAAAGAGTGAATACAATATTTATTTATAATAATCATAATAATTAAATATAATATAAATTCAATATAATCAATTTTATTGATAGATATTCTATAAATCAAAAAAAATAAATTAAAAATCTATAATGATTTAGATTCATATTACTTAAAATATAATATGAAAACCTAAAATGATTCAATAGCAAAGGAAAATGTATTACCAAATAATAATTATTTGTTTTGAAATTTTTTTTTCTTTAAAAAGTTTATCTATATTTTTTTGATGAAAAATAATTTATATAAATTATATCTATCTAACTCATAATTTATTTTGTAATTAATATTTATATAAAAATAAACAAATAAATAATTAAAATGAATATTTTAAATTATAATGAAAACAATAATATTGAGATTTATTATTTATTATTTAGGGTATACTGGTTAATTTAAATTAGATCTGTCTCACTGATAATTTAATTTGTAATTAATATTTCTATAAAAATAAACTGATAAATAATTAAAATAAAAATTAAAAATTATACTGAATACAAATTTAAATGATATTTATGATTTATTATTAATGTATACTAGTTTAATGGTTTAAGTATTTAGAGGTTTTATAGTTTAGGAGTTTAGTGATTTATGTTTTTAGGCATTTAGTGGTTTATAGGTATTATTTAAATAATAAATAACAAAAAAATATTTGTAATTTTTTATCATTTTCATAGGTTATAACCTTTGAAAATATATAATATTTAAAATTTTTTAAAATGTGAATACAATCTCTAGTTATATTAATATTAATAAAAATATATCATTTAAATTCAATTTAAACAATTTTATTGATAGATATATTAATAATGATCAAAAATTAAATTAATAAACTATTAATAATAAGATAGAGATTAATTAATAAACTATTGATAGATATTATAATTATCATTATTATATAGGTTATATAGGTTTAATGCTTTAAGTATTTAGGGGGTTTTGGGGTTTAGGAGTCTATAGATTTAAAAGTTTAAGTATTTAGTGATTTATAATTTTTATTTAAATAATAAAAATATAAAAAATTATTTTTGAATTTTTTATCATTTTTGAAGGTTATAACCTTTGAAAATATAATAATTTTAAATTTTTTTTCAAAAGTAAAAATAATATTAGTTATAATAATATTAATAATTATAAAACATTAAAATTCAATATAAGTAATTTTATTGATAGATATTATAATAATGATCAAAAAATAAATTAATAAACTATTATTAATAAGATTGATAGTTATTAAAATATAATTTAAAAACCTATATACAATGATTCAAAATCAAAGTAAAATATATTACTAAATAATAATTTTTGTTTTTAAATTTTTACTTCTTTTTATAAGCTTATATATTTTTTTTGAATAAAAATAAATTATTAAAATTATATTTGTCTCACTCATTATTTACTTTGTAATTAACATTTCTATAAAAAATAAACTAATAAAATAATTAAAATGATATTTAAAATTATAATGAATATAAATTAAAATGAGATTTGTGATTTATTATATATGGAATACCGGTTTATTGGTTTAAATTATTTAGGAGTTTTGTTGTTTAGGAGTTTAGCAATTTATGTTTTAGGCATATTGTGGTTTATAGATTTTACTTAATAATAAAAATAAGAAATTTTTTTTTAGATTTTTTTTAGATTTTCAAAGATTATAACCTTTGAAAATATGATAATTTTTTAAATTTTTTGAAATGTTTAATACCAGTATAATTATATTAATATTACTGATTATATATCAAATAAATTCAATATAAATATTTTAATGATAGATATTATAATAATGATCAAAATTAAATTAATAAACTATTAATAAAAATATAAAATTTAATTAAACTATATTTACATGACGCAAAATGATTCAAAATAAAATCAAAATATATTACTAATTAATAATTTTTAATTTTAAATTTTCGTTCTTTTATGAGCTTATATTTTTTTATTAAAAATCAATTATTTAAATAATGTTTGTCGCGCTTGAAATTTATTTTGTAATTAATTTTTGTAAAAAATTAAACTATAAATAATTAAATTAAATATTTAAAATTATAATAAATAGTCTTAAAAATGAGATTTATTATTCATTAAGTAGTATATAGATATTAAAAGGTTTATGTATTTAGGGGTTTCGTTGTTTATGAGATTACTGATTTAAGTAAGCAGGCATTTAATTTTCTATAGTCTTCATTTAAAAAATTAAATAACAAAAATTTATTTTTGTTATTTTTTCTCATATTTTCAATGTTATAACCCTTGAAAATATAATAATTTTTAAATATTTTTCAAGAGTGGATACAATATTTATTTATAATAATCATAATAATTATATATAATATAAATTTGATATAAAGAATTTTATTGAGAGATAATCTAATAATTCTCAAAAAATAAATTAAAAAACTATAATGAATAAGATTCATATTACTTAAAATATAATATGAAAACAAAAAATGATTCAAAAGCAAAGGAAAATGTATTACTAAATAATAATTATTTGTTTTAAATTTTTTTTATTTTAAAAAGTTTATCTATATTTTATTGGTGAAAAATAATTTATATAAATTATATCTATCTAACTCATAATTTATTTTGTAATTAATATTTATATAAAAATAAACAAATAACTAATTAAAATGAATATTTTAAATTCTAATGAAAACAATAATATTGAGAATTATTATTTATTATTTAGGGTATACTGATTTAATTTAAATTAGATCTGTATCACTAATAATTTAATTTGTAATTAATATTTCTATAAAAATAAACTGATAAATAATTAAAATAAAAATTAAAAATTATACAGAATACAAATTTAAATGATATTTATGATTTATTATTAATGTATACTAGTTTAATGTTTAAGTATTTAGAGGTTTTGTCGTTTAGGAGTTTAGTGATTTATAGTTTTTAGGCACTTAGTGGTTTATAGGTATTATTTAAACAATAAAATAACAAAAAATAATTTTCTAATTTTTTCTCATTTTCATAGGTTATAACCTTTGAAAATATAATAATATTTAAAATTTTTGAAATGTAAATTCAATCTTTAGTTATATTAATATTAATAATTATATATCATATAAATTCAATATAAATAATTTTATTGATAGATTTATTAATAATAATCAAAAATTAAATTAATAAACTATTAATAATAAGATAAAGATTAATTAATAAACGTTTGATAGATATTATAATGATCCTTTATTATATAGGTTATATAGGTTTAATGCTTTAAGTATTTAGGGGCTTTTGGGGTTTAGGAGTCTATAGATTTAAATGTTTAGGTATTTAGTGATTTATAATTTTTATTTAAATAATAAAATTATAAAAAAATTATTTTTGTGATTTTTTATCATTTTTGAAAGTTATAACCTTTGAAAATATAATAATTTTTAAATATTTTTTCTAATGTAAATATAATATTTAGCTATAATAATCTTAATAATTATAAAACATTAAAATTCAATATAAGTAATTTTATTGATAGATATTATAATAATGATCAAAAAATAAATTAATAAACTATTATGAATAAGATTGATAGTAATTAAAATATAATTTCAAAACCTATATACAATGATTCAAAATCAAGTGTAAAATATATTACTAAATAATAATTTTTTGTTTTTAAATTTTTACTTCTTTTTATAAGCTTATATTTTTTTTGAATAAAAATAAATTATTAAAATTATATTTGTCTCACTCATTATTTATTTTGTAATTAACATTTATATAAAAAATAATCTAATAAATAATTAAAATGAATATTTAAAATTATAATGAATAGAAATTTAAATGAGATTTGTGATTTATTATATATGGTATACCAGTTTATTGGTTTGATTATTTAGGAGTTTTAGTGTTTACGGAGTTTAGCAATTTATGTTTTTAGGCATATTGTGGTTTATAGGTTTTATTTACGTAATAAAAATAAAAAAAAAATTTTAGATTTTTTCTGATTTTCAAAGGTTATGAACCTTTGAAAATAAGATAATTTTTAAAATTTTTTGAAATGTGAAGACCATGTATAATTATATTAATCATACTGATTATATATCATATAAATTCAATATAAACAATTTTTATGATAGAAATTATAATAATGATCAAAAATTAAATTAATAAGCTATTTATAAAATTATAAATCTTAATCAAAATATATTTACATGATGCAAAATGATTAGAATCAAATCAAAATATAATACTAAATAATAATATTTAATTTTTAAAATTTTCCTTCTTTTATAAGCTTATATTTTTTAAAAAAAAATCAATTATTTAAATAATGTTTGTCTCGCTCAAAATTTATTTTGTAATTAATTTTTGTAAAAAATTAAACTATAAATAATTAAATTGAATATTTAAAATTATTATAAATAGCACATAAAAATGAGATTTATTATTCATTAAGTAGTATATAGATGTTAAAGGATTTATGTATTTAGGGGTTTCAGGGGTTTATGAGCTTACTGATTTAAGTAAGCAGGCATTTAAAGGTCTATAGTCTTTATTTAAAAAATGAAATAACAAAAAATTTATTTGTATTATTTTTATCATATTTTGAAGGTTATAAACCATTGAAAATATAATAATTTTTAAATTTTTTTAAAAGTGAATACAATATTTATTATTATAATCATAATAATTATATATAATATAAATTCAATATAATCGATTTTATTGATAGATATTCTAATAAATCTAAAAAAATAAATTAAAAATCTATAATGAATTATGATTCATATTACTTAAAATATAATATGAAAACCTAAAATGATTCAAAAGCAAAGGAAAATGTATTACTAAATAATAATTATTTGATTTGAAATTTTTTTTCTTTTAAAAAGTTTATCTATATTTTTGGATGAAAAATAATTTATATAAATTATATCTATCTAACTCATAATTTATTTTGTAATTAATATTTATATAAAAATAAACAAATTACTAATTAAAATGAATATTTTAAATTATAATGAAAACAATAATATTGAGATTTATTATTTATTATTTAGATTATACTGGTTTAATTTAAATTAGATCTGTCTCACTGATAATTTAATTTGTAATTAATATTTCTATAAAAATAAACTGATAAATAATTAAAATAAAAATTAAAAATTATACTGAATACAAATTTAAATGATATTTATGATTTATTATTAATGTATACTAGTTTAATTGTCTAAGTATTTAGAGGTTTTGTCGTTTAGGAGTTTAGTGATTTATGTTTTTAGGCATTTAGTGGTTTATAGGTATTATTTAAATAATAAATAACAAAAAAAATTTGTAATTTTTTCTCATTTTCATAGGTTATAACCTTTGAAAATATAATAATATTTAAAATTTTTGAAATGTGAATACAATCTTTAGTTATATTAATATTAATAATTATATATCATTAAATTCAATTTAAACAATTTTATTGATAGATATATTAATAATGATCAAAAATTAAATTAATAAACTATTAATAATAAGATAGAGATTAATTAATAAACTATTGATAGATATTATAATTATCATTTATTATATAGGTTATATAGGTTTAATGCTTTAAGTATTTAGGGGGTTTTGGGGTTTAGGAGTCTATAGATTTAAATGTTTAGGTATTTAGTGATTTATAATTTTTATTTAAATAATAAAATTATAAAAAATTATTTTTGAGATTTTTTATCATTTTTGAAGTTATAACCTTTGAAAATATAATAATTTTTAAATTTTTTTCAAAATGTAAAATAATATTTAGTTATAATAATCTTAATAATTATAAAACATTAAAATTCAATATAAGTAATTTTATTGATAGATATTATAATAATGATCAAAAAATAAATTAATAAACTATTATTAATAAGATTGATAGTAATTAAAATATAATTTAAAAACCTATATACAATGATTCAAAATCAAAGTAAAATATATTACTAAATAATAATTTTTTGTTTTTAAATTTTTACTTCTTTTTATAAGCTTATATTTTTTTTGAATAAAAATAAATTATTAAAATTATATTTGTCTCACTCATTATTTACTTTGTAATTAACATTTCTATAAAAAATAAACTAATAAATAATTAAAATGAATATTTAAAATTATAATGAATACAAATTAAAATGAGATTTGTGATTTATTATATATGGAATACCAGTTTATTGGTTTGATTATTTAGGAGTTTTTTGTTTAGGAGTTTAGCAATTTATGTTTTTAGGCATATTGTGGTTTATAGATTTTACTTAAATAATAAAAATAAGAAAATTTTTCTTAGATTTTTTTGATTTTCAAAGGTTATAACCTTTGAAAATAGATAATTTTTAAAATTTTTTGAAATGTGAATACCATGTATAATTATATTAATCTTATTGATTTTATATCATATAAATTCAATATAATCAATTTTAATGATAGATATTATAATAATGATCAAAAATTAAATTAATAAACTATTAATAAAAATATAAATTTTAATTAAAATATATTTACATGAAGCAAAATGATTCAAAATAAAATCAAAATATATTACTAAATAATAATATTTAATTTTTAAATTTTCCTTCTTTTATAAGCTTATATTTTTTTATTAAAAATCAATTATTTAAATAATGTTTGTCTCGCTCGAAATTTATTTTGTAATTAATTTTTGTAAAAAATTAAACTATAATAATTAAATTGAATATTTAAAATTATAATAAATAGACATAAAAATGAGATTTATTATTCATTAAGTAGTATATAGATGTTAAAGGGTTTATGTATTTAGGGGTTTCGGGGTTTATGAGCTTACTGATTAAGTAAGCAGGCATTTAATGGTCTATAGGCTTTATTTAAAAAATGAAATAACAAAAAATTTATTTTTATTATTTTTATCTCATATTTTCAAGGTTATAACCTTGAAAATATAATAATTTTAAATTTTTTTAAAGAGTGAATACAATATTTATTTATAATAATCATAATAATTATATATAATATAAATTCAATATAATCAATTTTATTGATAGATATTCTAATAATCTCAAAAAATAAATTAAAAATCTATAATGATTAGATTCATATTACTTAAAATATAATATGAAAACCTAAAATGATTCAATAGCAAAGGAAAATGTATTACCAAATAATAATTATTTGTTTTGAAATTTTTTTTTCTTTTAAAAAGTTTATCTATATTTTTTGATGAAAAATAATTTATATAAATTATATCTATCTAACTCATAATTTATTTTGTAATTAATATTTATATAAAAATAAACAAATAAATAATTAAAATGAATATTTTAAATTATAATGAAAACAATAATATTGAGATTTATTATTTATTATTTAGGGTATACTGGTTTAATTTAAATTAGATCTGTCTCACTGATAATTTAATTTGTAATTAATATTCTATAAAAATAAACTGATAAATAATTAAAATAAAAATTAAAAATTATACTGAATACAAATTTAAATGATATTTATGATTTATTATTAATGTATACTAGTTTAATGGTTTAAGTATTTAGAGGTTTTATCAGTTTAGGAGTTTAGTGATTTATGTTTTTAGGCATTTAGTGGTTTATAGGTATTATTTAAATAATAAAATAAAAAAAAAAATTTGCAATTTTTTATCATTTTCATAGGTTATAACCTTTGAAAATATAAATATATTTAAAATTTTTTGAAATGTTGAATACAATCTCTAGTTATATTAATAATTAATAAAAATATATAATTTAAATTCAATTTAAACAATTTTATTGATAGATTATATTAATAATGAATCAAAAATTAAATTAATAAACTATTAATAATAAGATAGAGATTAATTAATAACTATTGATAGATATTATAGTTATCTTTATTATATAGGTTATATAGGTTTAATGCTTTCAGTATTTAGGGGGTTTTGGGGCTTTAGGAGTCTATAATTTAAATGTTTAGTATTTAGTGATATTATAAGTTTTATTTAAAAAATAAAATTATAAAAAATTAATTTTCTGATTTTTTATCATTTTTGAAGGTTATACCCTTTGAAATATATTAATTTTTAAATTTTTTTTCAAAAGTAAATATAATATTTAGTTATAATAATCTTAATAATTATAAAACATTAAAATTCAATATAAGTAATTTTATTTATAGATATTATAATAATGATCAAAAAATAAATTAATAAACTATTATTAATAAGATTGATAGCTATTAAAATATAATTTAAAAACCTATATACAATGATTCAAAATCAAAGTAAAATATATTACTAAATAATAATTTTTTGTTTTTAAATTTTTACTTCTTTTTATAAGCTTATATTTTTTTTTGATTAAAAATAAATTATTAAAATTATATTTGTCTCACTCATTATTTATTTGTAATTAACATTTCTATAAAAAATAAACTAATAAATAATTAAAATGAATATTTAAAATTATAATGAATACAAATTAATATGAGATTTGTGATTTATTATAAATGGTATACCAGGTTTATTGGTTTGATTATTTAGGAGTTTTGTTGTTTAGGAGTTTAGCAATTTATGTTTTTAGGCATTTTGTGGTTTATAGGTTTTATTTAAATAAAAAAAATAAAAAATTTTTTTTAGATTTTTTTTGATTTTCAAAGGTTATAACCTTTGAAAATAAGATAATTTTAAAAATTTTTTGAAATGTGAATACCATGTATAATTATATTAATCTTACTGATTATATATCATATAAATTCAATATAAACAATTTTAATGATAGATATTATAATAATGATCAAAAATTAAATTAATAAGCTATTTATAAAATATAAATTTTAATTAAAATATATTTACATGATGCAAAATGATTCAAAATCAAATCAAAATATATTACTAAATAATAATATTTAATTTTTAAAATTTTCCTTCTTTTATAAGCTTATATTTTTTATTAAAAATCAATTATTTAAATAATGTTTGTCTCGCTCGAAATTTATTTTGTAATTAATTTTTGTAAAAAATTAAACTATAAATAATTAAATTGAATATTTAAAATATTATAAATAGACATAAAAATGAGATTTATTATTCATTAAGTAGTATATAGATGTTAAAGGGTTTATGTATTTAGGGGTTTCGGGTTTATGAGCTTACTGATTTAAGTAAGCAGGCATTTAAATGGTCTATAGGCTTTATTTAAAAAATGAAATAACAAAAAATTATTTTTATTATTTTTATCATATTTTGAAGGTTATAACCATTGAAAATATAATAATTTTTAAATTTTTTTCAAAGAGTGAATACAATATTTATTTATATAATCATAATAATTATATATAATATAAATTCAATATAATCAATTTTATTGATAGATATTCTAATAAATCTAAAAAAATAAATTAAAAATCTATAATGAATAGATTCATATTACTTAAAATATAATATGAAAACCTAAAATGATTCAAAAGCAAAGGAAAATGTATTACTAAATAATAATTATTTGATTTGAAATTTTTTTTATTTAAAAAGTTTATCTATACTTTTTGGATGAAAAATAATTTATATAAATTATATCTATCTAACTCATAATTTATTTTGTAATTAATATTTATATAAAAATAAACAAATGACTAATTAAAATGAATATTTTAAATTATAATGAAAACAATAATATTGAGATTATTATTTATTATTTAGGGTATACTGGTTTAATTTAAATTAGATCTGTCTCACTGATAATTTAATTTGTAATTAATATTTCTATAAAAATAAACTGATAAATAATTAAAATAAAAATTAAAAATTATACTGAATACAATTTAAATGATATTTATGATTATATTAATGGATACTAGTTTAATGGTTTAAAGTATTTAAGAGGTTTTGTCGTTTAGGTATTTATTGATTTATGTTTTTAGGCACTTAGTGGTTTATATGTATTATTTAAATAATAAAATAACAAAAAAATTTGTAATTTTTTATCATTTTCATAGGTTATAACCTTTGAAATATAATAATATTTAAAATTTTTGAAAATGTGAATACAATCTTTAGTTATATTATATTAATAATTATATATCATATAATTCAATATAAACAATTTTATTATAGATATATTAATAATGATCAAAAATTAAATTAATAAACTATTAATAATAAGATAGAGATTAATTAATAAACTATTGATAGATATTATAATTATCTTTATTATATAGGTTATATAGGTTTAATGCTTTAAGTATTTAGGGGTTTTGGGGTTTAGGAGTCTATAGATTTAAATGTTTAGGTATTTAGTGATTTATAATTTTATTTAAATAATAAAATTATAAAAAATTATTTTTGTGATTTTTTATCATTTTGAAGGTTATAACCTTTGAAAATATAATAATTTTTAAATTTTTTTCAAAAGTAAATATAATATTTAGTTATAATAATCTTAATAATTATAAACATTAAAATTCAATATAAGTAATTTTATTGATAGATATTATAATAATGATCAAAAAATAAATTAATAAACTATTATTAATAAGATTGATAGTAATTAAAATATAATTTAAAAACCTATATACAATGATTCAAAATCAAAGTAAAATATATTACTAAATAATAATTTTTGTTTTTAAATTTTACTTCTTTTTATAAGCTTATATTTTTTTTTGAATAAAAATAAATTATTAAAATTATATTTGTCTCACTCATTATTTATTTTGTAATTAACATTTCTATAAAAAATAAACTAATAAATAATTAAAATGAATATTTAAAATTATAATGAATACAAATTAAAATGAAATTTGTGATTTATTATAAATGGTATACTGGTTTATTGGTTTGATTATTTAGGAGTTTTGTTGTTTAGGAGTTTAGCAATTTATGTTTTTAGGCATATTGTGGTTTATAGATTTTACTTAAATAATAAAATAAAAAAATTTTTTTTAGATTTTTTTAGATTTTCAAAGGTTATAACCTTTGAAAATAAGATAATTTTTAAAATTTTTTTAAATGTGAATACCATGTATAATTATATTAATCTTACTGATTATATATCATATAAATTAAATATAAACAATTTTAATGATAGATATTATAATAATGATCAAAAATTAAATTAATAAACTATTAATAAAAATATAAATTTTAATTACAATATATTTACATGACGCAAAATGATTCAAAAAAACAAAATATATTACTAAATAATAATATTTAATTTTTAAAATTTTTTTTCTTTTTATAAGATTATATTTTTTTATTAAAAATCAATTATTTAAATAATGTTTGTCTCGCTCGAAATTTATTTTGTAATTAATTTTTGTATAAAATTAAACTATAAATAATTAAATTCAATATTTAAAATTATAATAAATAGACAAAAAATGAGATTTATCATTCATTAAATAGTATATAGATGTTAAATGGTTTATGAGCTACTGACTTAAGTAAGCAGTCATTTAATAGTCTAATGCTTTATTTAAAATATGAAATAACAAAAATTTATTTTTATTATTTTTTCTCATATTTTCAAAGTTATTATCCATGAAAATATAATAATTTTTAAATTTTTTTAAAGAGTGAATACAATATTTATTATAATAATCATAATAATTAAATATAATATAAATTCAATATAATCAATTTTATTGATAGATATTCTAATAATCAAAAAAATAAATTAAAAATCTATAATGATTTAGATTCATATTACTTAAAATATAATATGAAAACCTAAAATGATTCAATAGCAAAGGAAAATGTATTACTAAATAATAATTATTTGTTTTGAAATTTTTTTTTCTTTTAAAAAGTTTATCTATATTTTTTTGATGAAAAATAATTTATATAAATTATATCTATCTAACTCATAATTTATTTTGTAATTAATATTTATATAAAAATAAACAAATAAATAATTAAAATGAATATTTTAAATTATAATGAAAACAATAATATTGAGATTTATTATTTATTATTTAGGGTATACTGGTTAATTTAAATTAGATCTGTCTCACTGATAATTTAATTTGTAATTAATATTTCTATAAAAATAAACTGATAAATAATTAAAATAAAAATTAAAAATTATACTGAATACAAATTTAAATGATATTTATGATTTATTATTAATGTATACTAGTTTAATGGTTTAAGTATTTAGAGGTTTTATCGTTTAGGAGTTTAGTGATTTATGTTTTTAGGCATTTAGTGGTTTATAGGTATTATTTAAATAATAAAATAACAAAAAAAATTTGCAATTTTTTATCATTTTCATAGGTTATAACCTTTGAAAATATAATAATATTTAAAATTTTTTGAAATGTGAATACAATCTCTAGTTATATTAATATTAATAAAATATATCATTTAAATTCAATTTAAACAATTTTATTGATAGATATATTAATAATGATCAAAAATTAAATTAATAAACTATTAATAATAAGATAGAGATTAATTAATAAACTATTGATAGATATTATAATTATCATTTATTATATAGGTTATATAGGTTTAATGCTTTAAGTATTTAGGGGGTTTTGGGGTTTAGGAGACTATAGATTTAAAAGTTTAAGTATTTAGTGATTTATAATTTTTATTTAAATAATAAAATATAAAAAATTATTTTTGAGATTTTTTATCATTTTTGAAGGTTATAACCTTTGAAAATATAATAATTTTTAAATTTTTTTTCAAAAGTAAAAATAATATTTAGTTATAATAATATTAATAATTATAAAACATTAAAATTCAATGTAAGTAATTTTATTGATAGATATTATAATAATGAATCAAAAAATAAATTAATAAACTATTATTAATAAGATTGATAGTTATTAAAATATAATTTAAAAACCTATATACAATGATTCAAAATCAAAGTAAAATATATTACTAAATAATAATTTTTTGTTTTTAAATTTTTACTTCTTTTTATAAGCTTATATATTTTTTTTTGAATAAAAAATAAATTATTAAAATTATATTTGTCTCACTCATTATTTACTTTGTAATTAACATTTCTATAAAAATAAACTAATAAATAATTAAAATGAATATTTAAAATTATAATGAATACAAATTAAAATCAGATTTGTGATTTATTATATATGAAATACCGGTTTATTGGTTTGATTATTTAGGAGTTTTTTGTTTAGGAGTTTAGCAATTTATGTTTTTAGGCATATTGTGGTTTATAGATTTTACTTAAATAATAAAAATAAGAAAATTTTTTCTTAGATTTTTTTTTGATTTTCAAAGGTTATAACCTTTGAAAATATGATAATTTTAAAATTTTTTAAATGTGAAGACCATGTATAATTATATTAATCTTACTGATTATATATCAAATAAATTCAATATAAACAATTTTAATGATAGAAATTATAATAATGATCAAAATTAAATTAATAAGCTATTTATAAAATTATAAATTTTAATCAAAATATATTTACATGATGCAAAATGATTCAAAATCAAATCAAAATATATTACTAAATAATAATATTTAATTTTTAAAATTTTCCTTCTTTTTATAAGATTATATTTTAAAAAAAATCAATTATTTAAATAATGTTTGTCTCACTCAAAATTTATTTTGTAATTAATTTTTGTAAAAAATTAAACTATAAATAATTAAATTGAATATTTAAAAATATTATAAATAGACATAAAAATGAGATTTATTATTCATTAAGTAGTATATAGATGTTAAAGGGTTTATGTATTTATGGGTTTCGGGGTTTATTAGCTTACTGATTTAAGTAAGCAGGCATTTAAAGGTCTATAGTCTTTATTTAAAAATGAAATAACAAAAAATTTATTTATATTATTTTTTATCATATTTTGAAGGTTATAACCATTGAAAATATAATAATTTTTAAATTTTTTTCAAAAGTGAATACAATATTTATTTATTATAATCATAATAATTATATATAATATAAATTCAATATAATCAATTTTATTGATAGATATTCTAATAAATCTAAAAAAATAAATTAAAAATCTATAATGAATATGATTCATATTACTTAAAATATAATATGAAAACCTAAATGATTCAAAAGCAAAGGAAAATGTATTACTAAATAATAATTATTTGATTTGAAATTTTTTTTCTTTTAAAAAGTTTATTTATACCTTTTGGATTAAAAATAATTTATATAAATTATATCTATCTAACTCATAATTTATTTTGTAATTAATATTTATATAAAAATAAACAAATAAATAATTAAAATGAATATTTTAAATTATAATTAAAACTATAATATTGAGATTTATTATTTATTATTTCGGGTATACTGGTTTAATTTAAATTAGATCTGTCCAATGAAAATTTAATTTGTAATTAATATTTCTATAAAAATAAACTAATAAATAATTAAAATAAAATTAAAAATTATACTGAATACCAATTTAAATGATATTTATGATTTATTATTATTGTATACTAGTTTAATGTTTTAAGTATTTAGTGGTTTTGTCCTTTAGGAGTTTAGTGATTTATGTTTTTAGGCATTTAGTGTTTTATAGGTATTATTTAAATAATTAAATAACTAAAAAAATTTGTACTTTTTTCTCATTTTCATAGGTTATAACCTATGAAAATATAATAATATTTAAAATTTTTTGAATGTGAATACAATCTTTAGTTATATTAATATTAATAATTATATCTCATTTAAATTCAATTTAAACAATTTTATTGATAAATATATTAATAATTATTAAAAATTAAATTAATAAACTATTAATAATAAGATAGAGATTAATTAATTAATTCATTCATTCTCACTGCTCTCAAGCTCGTAGAGAGAGAAAATCCAATTTCTAGAGAGAGAATCTCGTCATTGTTGCTCAAATCAAGCTCCTCTCAAGCTAAAAATGGAGCAAAAATAACTTATTACTAAACAATAAGTCTTTTGCATTGATATTAAGAGAGCCCGCGCCTCCCTCATGTTGCTTCGGAAACAAACACGGGAGTCCCATGATTGTTTTTTCAACATAAGAGATGTGCAAGTTCATGGAGCCCTTTCAATATATGCTTATTGGTAAGTTTTCTCATGGAAGGCCTCGCCCGAAAGAAATACAACAGTTTATCTCCTCGTTAAAGCTTACGGGAAGGGTGAAGCTAGCTGACTACGATGCGAAGCACGTCTTCCTGCAGTGTTTTATGATTGAGGACTTCTACCGCTTATGGCATAAAGGTCTATGGCAAGTTAACGGCTTCCCCATGCGCGTTTTGAGGTGGACGAAGGAGTTCAGTCCACTGGAGGAGGCGCCTTTAGCCCCGGTATGGTTTTCCTTACTGAATCTCCCATTATATTTGTTTAACTCACAATCTCTCTACACAATTTCATCTTGTTTGGGTAAACCTGTAATTCGTGATGAAGCTACTGTTTCTATGGCAAGGCCAAGCAAGGCTCGTGTGTGTGTGTAGAGTGTAACCTACTCACTCATCCACCTAATATGATCTGGATCGGTAATGGAGAGGATGGGCAGAATAATGGGTTTTGGCAACCTATTATTCCCGAAAATCTATCTACTTATTGCATAAAATGTAAGAGACTTGGGCATGAATCGGGGGTGTGTAAGATGGGTACAAAACAATCAGAAAATGTGAAAGGGTTAGAAGGTAGAAAAAGAATGGTAGAAAGATGGATTAGGAAGGAGGGAGGGGCTGGAGAGAAACCTGTAATTGAGGCAGGTTTAATGGAAGAAGAAAAGGGGTATATGAGAGAGAAAGTGAGTAAGTTATTAGGAAAGGGAGAGGCTAGTAACCGAATAAATCATGACGGAAGCATGGAGGAAGGAGATAAGCTAGGGGAGGAAGAAAAATGGGAAGAGGTAAAGGGCAGAAAGAAGAGGAACAAGAAAATTAAAACTAGAATAATTTTAAAAGAAAAGCTGGAGGACTATAACTGGATAGAGGATGACCTCTTGGATTTCCCAGAAAAAGATGCAGAGGTGTTTAGTTGTCCTTCAATAGGTAGAGAATAAGAGGATCATGCATTTTATATAGAAAAGGGGAAGGATGATTTGGATATTTATGAGGAAGATTGGACAAAGCTCACTAGAACTCAAGCCAAGGAAGCCATAAAAATAATGGCAATGCAGCTTGGGTGGCAGGATAAATATTATGAAAAAATAGAAGTAAACTCGAATGCAACTAAGACCCCAAGGAATAGGAAAAAATATTTAAACATAAAATATGAGACTAAGTGTACAACTAGATCCCAAACTAAACTAGGAATTAATGGATAGATGCCTTTATTGGAACATCAGAGGGGTTGCTAATAATCCCTCGATAAATAGGTTAAAACAATTAATTAAAATCCTTAGAATTTCTCTTGTAGTCATTGCGGAGCCTATGATCCAGAAGGATCAATTAATCAACTACAGCCAAAAACTAGGTTTTAACAATGCATATGCTAATACAAATAGTAAACTCTAGATAATGTGGCATAATTATTTGGACATTGAAATCTTAAAAGATACAGAACAGGTAGTACATTTTAAAATAAATAAAGAAACAGATGATATAATATCGGTTGTATATGCTAAAAATGATAAAAAATCAAGGTTAGCACTGTGGGAGGAAATGCAGAATATCGCAACTAGGAATGCACCCTGGATTATAGGAGGTGATTTCAATATAATCAGGAGCAATCAAGAAAAGAAAGGAGGTAAAACCCCGGATCCAATAGCAATGACACAATTTAATGAGGTGATTTTAAGCTCGAAATTAATGGAAATAGATTTCACGGGCTCAAGTTACACTTGGTGTAATAACCAGAGTAAAAGAAGCACAATTTGGGCCAGACTGGACAGAGTACTGTGTAATGCTAAGTGGGTAGCTTTGCATTGGGTTACAGGGCTAAGACATCTAAATAGAACCTGTTCGGATCATTGCCCATTGCTCATTACAATCTATAAGAATAACCGAGTCTCGGGTAAATTTAAATTTCAGAATATGTGGGAAAAGCACGCTGGTTTTGGAAAATTGGTAACTGAGTCCTGGATGGAGCCAGCAATGGGGAAACCGATGCAAGTATTAATGGTTAAGCTTCATAGATTAAAAAATGTCTAAAAATATGGAATAAAGAAGTCTTTGGAAATTTAAATCAAATAATAAAGCAAGCAGAGGAAAAAGTAGAAAAACTGGAATTAGAATACGATAATAATAACAAAGAGGTAACGAGACAGGAACTAAATAAGGCTAAAGGGGACGAAGGCTTAAGTTGCATATGGAGGAAGTATACTGGAAATAGTGTTCAAAAATTAAATGGTTGAAAGATGGAGATAGAAACACTAAGTTTTTTCATAACATGTGCAAAATTAAGGCTCAAAAAAATAAAATCAAGGGCCTAAAAACTAATGAGGGAACATGGGTTGAAGATGACAAGTAGATAGGAATCCTCTTTGAGGATTTTTTTTAAAGCCATCTATGCAGACAGGCTCCTCAGGTAGGAAACTCATTAATGGATGGGATCAACACAGTCATCTCACTAGAACAAAATCAAATGATGGAGAAGATCCCGGAGGAAGAAGAGATTAAAAATGCAGTGTTTAATCTGGATAAGGATAGTGCAGCAGGGCCAGATGGCTGGAATAATTATTTTTTTCAGTTAAACTGGTCCATTATCAAAAAAGATCTTATTCCTGCAATTGCCAATTTTTTTGTAGTGGCGGACATTCCTAAGGCATGGGCAAACTCTTTCATAGTGCTAATCCCCAAAAAAGAATCACCACAAAAATGTGAGGATTTTAGGCCTATAAGTTTATGTAATGCAATTTATAAGATCCTTGCTAAAATAATTCAAAACAGACTAAGTAATATTTTACCATTTATAATATCACAGGAGCAAACAGGGTTTGTTAAGAATAGATTAATGATTGAAAATATTAGATTAGCATCAGAAATGATGAAAGAAATAGCATTTAAAACAAGGGGAAGTAACTTAGTAGTTAAGCTAGATTTATCTAAGGCATTTGATAGAGTAGAATGGCATACACTCTGTTTCGTTATGAGGAAATTTGGCTTCTCTGAAACATGTATTGATTTAATATATAGATGTGTATCAAGCGTTTGGGTTAGAATCATTGTAAATGGAATGAAAGGTGATGAATTCAAACCAAGACGTAGCTTGAGATAGGGGGACCCATTATCGCCCTTATTATTTGATATGTACTTAGAATTGTTAATTGTTAATTTAAATAAAAGAATGTCAGATGGCAAAATAATCCCCTTTAGACAACCAAAAAATACTCCGAGAATAAGTTGTTTAGCTTATACAGATGATATTATTATTTTCATAAATGCGAATAAAAGTTCAATGAAGAACCTTATGGACCTTCTACAATTATTTGAGAAGGAAATAGGTCAAGCCCTTAATAAAGATAAAAGTCAATTTATGTTAGCAAAAAAATCTTCCTAAAAAGTGGTAAAAAAAATTAAAACATAACGGGTTTTAAACATAAAAAAGATGCTTTAGTATATTTAGGTTGTCCGATATACAAAGGAAGGCTGAGAGAAAATTATCTAACGCCTTTACATGATAAAATGAGAAGGAAAATAGCAGGTTGGAAAGTAGATCTATTAGGGTTTGGTGGGAGGATTACATTAATCGCCCATGTTCTTCAAAGTACACTGGTACATATTATATCATTCATACACCCACCTAAGAAATTCACAAATAAACTAGAAATGGAAATGGAAAATTTTTTATGGGGTAAAAAAAATGGAAAGCAGAAAATTCACTAGAAAAATTGGAACGACATCTGTTATCCAAAAGCGGAAGCAGGGTTAGGCATCATTAATTTACAGGACATGGCGACTGCCTGGGACTGTAAAGGTTGGTAAAGGATAAAAGAAAATGATTCCCTCTAGGCAAAATATATGCGAGCAAAATATCTAGAACAAGAACACAATCGCGTTAAGCAGAAATCAAATAACTGGAAAGCATTGGAAAAACAAAAGGAAATAGTAGATGCTCACTCACTACTGAAAAAATCGGGATGGAAATGGACCCTTAATCCACAAGGTAATTTTACGTTAAAGTCATCAAAAGAATTGATAAGAAGGAAAAAACCCATGCAATCTTTATTTAAATGGGCTTGGAAAGTAGGTATTCCACAGAAAATGTGCTCGCTGGCATGGAAAGTTCTAGTAAATGCAATACCTGTGGATACTAATGTGAAAAGAAAAGGTGTTAAAATGGCCTCCAGATGTGAATGTTGCTTTGCAGAAGAAGAATCAATGGATCATCTACTCTCAAGTGGAAGAATCGCTGTAGTAGTCTGGAGGGAATTAGGAGACCTGATACAAATAAGTAAAAAAGAGGATAGAATAATTGATAGAATTAAGAATTGGGAGAATGAAAACACTAGTAGTCATATCAAAAATTGGCTTACTCAGAATCTACCTCATATAGTAATATGGTGCCTATGGAAAGCTCGTAATAAGAGTAAATTTGAGGGTTTAAGAATGAATTCAAATGAAATTATAAAAGATATAATTAAAGAAATCAGGAATATATCTAGTATAAACCCTATACAAGTTGATGGTTTTTGTTTAAATAAGGTAGCTGGAATGTTCTGGGGCCTCGCTATTACAAATACTAAACAGGGATGGGTAAAAAGTATAAGTTGGAATAGGCCTCCGGAAGGTAAAATATCACTAAACACGGATGGTAGCTTCAATAGGGACACTGGTATAGCAGGTGGAGGGGGGGTAATAAGGGACTCAAACGGAAATGTGATAAAAGCATTGACATCGGCTACTGAAGCATCCTCAGCTCTCCACTCGGAGATCAAAGCTTTGAATATAGGATTAAATGTCTGTAAAAAGTTAGATTTAGAAAATATACAAATTCAAGTAGATTCCATGCTTTTGGTAGATTTAGTAAGTGGAAAAATAACTCTCTGGAGGTATGAAGAAGAAATAAAAATAATTTTGAACCTCATTAAAGTACTTAATGCATCAATCTTACATATATATAGAGAAGCCAATACTTTGGCGGATAGCCTTGCAAGATTAGGTTCGATAAGAGGAGAACATGAACTTGATGAGGTTTCGATGCCAGAAAAACTAAAAGGAATAGCGAGATTAGATAGGAAGGCATTCCCTTATTTAAGATTTAGGAAGGGTAGTATTAACAGAAAAAATAAAATATGAGAATTATAAGAATATAAGCTGTTAACTGTTATGGTATTGTGGTAACTTCTGTGCAGGGGAATTTCTGTCTCTGCAGGTTAACAGGTATGAACATTATGGAGGCGAAGGTAATAGGGTAAGGTAAGATATTGGTTGTTAGCATATTTTACTATTATTTCTTTTTTCTTAGCAGCGAAGTTCCTTGTATAAATAACCAAAAAATCCAGTAGCTGCTGGAATTTTGGAATCTTAGAGCATGTGATGTTTTGTTATTAATGGTTTACAGTCTGTTTTAATGTATAAGTTAAGTGGTTATGTGTGAATGTTGTAAAAATTCGTGTTAATTTACGGTAGTTTATAGTTTATTTGGACTTGTAAGCGTCTAGAATAGGAGACTGGTCTGGAAACTGTCAAAAGCTAGAAGAATCAGCTTATTAGTTTAAAGGGGCACCGATGTAAGTAGAAATGGAGACAAGATAAAGTGCATCAGGATCAAAGAGCAAAGGATAACATCAAAGGTAGGATGCAAGAGCAGCCATAAGGTAAACTAGACGAATGTAGAGTATGTATACATGTGGCCTTCTTTTGCAGGAAATTAGTAAAGTCCATACAAAATAAGCATAAACCGGGAGTCTAAGAGGGCAAAAACTTATGGAAACCTCACGTAGAAGTAGGAGCTCAATCGGATGCTAAAGAATTTATCAAGGAATGATAAAGCTATTGGCAAGAAATTTAAAGCTAACCTCAAATAAGTGCATTCATTGCAAATTATTCTTTAGGATAGATGATTAGCTATTTTAATTTTAATTTTAATTCTAAGTTTGATGTTAAAGATTAAGGTTGTAAGTGGGGAATGGGTAGATTTTAGTTTGAAAAAATGTTATTCCTCTGCCAAAAGAGAGGGCTAATATTAATAAACTCCTTTAAAAAAAAGATAGAGATTAATTAATAAACTATTGATAGATATTATAATTATCATTTATTATATAGATTATATAGGTTTAATGCTTTAAGTATTTAGGGGGTTTTGGGGTTTAGGAGTCTATAGATTTAAAGGTTTAGGTATTTAGTGGTTTATAATTTTTATTTAAATAATAAAAATATAAAAAATTATTTTTGTGATTTTTTATCATTTTTGAAAGTTATAACCTTTGAAAATATAATAATTTTTAAATATTTTTTCAAATGTAAATATAATATTTAGCTATAATAATCTTAATAATTATAAAACATTAAAATTCAATATAAGTAATTTTATTGATAAATATTATAATAATGATCAAAAAATAAATTAATAAACTATTATGAATAAGATTAATAGAAATTAAAATATAATTTCAAAACCTATATACACTGATTCAAAATCAGTGTAAAATATATTACTAAATAATAATTTTTTGTTTTTAAATTTTTACTTCTTTTTTAAGGTTATATTTTTTTTGATTAAAAATAAATTATTAAAATTATATTTGTCTCACTCATTATTTATTTTGTAATTAACATTTCTATAAATATAAACTAATAAATAATTAAAATGAATATTTAAAATTATAATGAATACAAATTAAGATGAAATTTGTGATTTATTATAAATGGTATACCGGTTTATTGATTTGATTATTTAGGAGTTTTTTTGTTTAGGAGTTTAGTAATTTATGTTTTTAGGCATTTTGTGGTTTATAGTTTTTATTTAAATAAAGAAAATAAAAAAAAAATTTTTTAGATTTTTTCGGATTTTCAAAGGTTATAAATACCATGTATAATTATATTAATCTTACTGATTATATATCATATAAATTAAAAATAAACAATTTTAATGATAGATATTATAATAATGATCAAAAATTAAATTAATAAACTATTAATAAAAATATAAATTTTAATTAAAATATATTTACATGACGCAAGATGATTCAAAAAAAAACAAAATATATTACTAAATAATAATATTTAATTTTTAAATTTTTCCTTCGTTTTATAAGCTTATATTTTTTTTATTAAAAATAAATTATTTAAATAATGTTTGTCTCGCTCGAAATGTATTTTGTAATTAATTTTTGTATAAAATAAAATTATAAATAATTAAATTGAATATTTAAAATTATAATAAATATAGAAAATAATGAGATTTATTATTCATTAAGTAGTATATAGATGTTAAAGAGTTTATTAGCTTACTGACTTAAGTAAGCAGGCATTTAATGGTCTATATGCTTTATTTAAAAAATGAAATAACAAAAAATTTATTTTTATTATTTTTTCTCATATTTTCAAGATTATAATCCTTGAAACTATAATAATTTTTAAATTTTTTTAAAGAGTGAATACAATATTTATTTATAATAATCATAATAATTAAATATAATATAAATTCAATATAATCAATTTTATTGATAGATATTCTAATAAATCAAAAAAAAAATAAATCAAAAATTTATAATGATTTAGATTCATATTATTTAAAATATAATATGAAAACCTAAATTGATTCAATAGCAAAGGAAAATGTATTACCAAATAATAATTATTTGTTTTGAAATTTTTATTTTTTTTAAAAAGTTTATCTATATTTTTTTGATTAAAAATAATTTATATAAATTATATCTATCTAACTCAAAATTTATTTTGTAATTAATATTTATATAAAAATAAACAAATAAATAATTAAAATGAATATTTTAAATTATAATGAAAACAATAATATTGAGATTTATTATTTATTATTTAGGGTATACTGGTTTAATTTAAATTAGATCTGTCTCACTGGTAATTTAATTTGTAATTAATATATCTATAAAAATAAACTGATAAATAATTAAAATAAAAATTAAAAATTATACTGAATACAAATTTAAATGATATTATATGATTTATTATTAATGTATACTAGTTTAATGGTTTAAGTATTTAGAGGATTTATCGTTTAAGAGTTTAGTGATTTATGTTTTTATGCACTTAGTGGTTTATAGGTATTATTTAAATAATAAAATAACAAAAAAAAAATTTGCAATTTTTTATCATTTTCATAGGTTATAACCTTTGAAATATGAATAAAATATAAATATTAATATTTAGATATATTAATATTAATATATTAATATTTGATTTGAAATGTGAAATATGAATAAAAAATTTGCAATTTTTTAAGTATTATTTATGCATAGGTTATTTAAATAATAAAATAATAAAATTTTTTGAAATGTGAATACAATCTCTAGTTATATTAATATTAATAAAAATATATCATTTAAATTCAATTTAAACAATTTTATTTATAGATATATTAATAATGATCAAAAATTAAATTAATAAACTATTAATAAAAAGATAAAGATTAATTAATAAACTATTGATAGATATTATAATTATCATATATTATATAGGTTATATAGGTTTAATGCTTTAAGTATTTAGAGGGTTTTTGGGTTTAGTAGTCTATAGATTTAAATGTTTAGGTATTTAGTGATTTATAATTTTTATTTAAATAATAAAAATATAAAAATTATTTTTGAAATTTTTTATCATTTTTGAAGGTTATATAACCTTTGAAAATATAATAATTTTAAATTTTTTTTCAAAAGTAAAAATAATATTCAGTTAAAATAATATAAATAATTATAAAACATTAAAATTATATATAATTAAATTTATTGATAGATATTATAACAATGATCAAAAAATAAATTAATAAACTATTATTAAAAAGATTGATAGATATTAAAATATAATTTAAAAACCTATATACAATGATTCAAAATCAAAGTAAAATATATTACTAAATAATAATTTTTTGTTTTTAAATTTGTACTTCTTTTTATAAGCTTATATATGTTTTTTAATAAAAAATAAATTATTAAAATTATATTTGTCTCAATCACTATTTACTTTGTAATTAACTTTTCTATCAATAATAAACTAATAAATAATTAAAATGAATATTTAAAATTATAATGAATACAAATTAAATTGAGATTTGTAATTTATTATATATGAAATACCAATTTATTGGTTTGATTATTTAGGAGTTTTTTAGTTTAGGAGTTTAGCAATTTATGTTTTTAGGCATATTGTGGGTTATAGATTTTACTTAAATAATAAAAATAAGAAAACTTTTTTTTTGATTTTTTTTTTGATTTTTTTGATTTTTTTTTTGATTTTTTTTGATTTTTTTTTGATTTTCAAAGGTTATAACCTTTGAAAATATGATAATTTTTAAATTTTTTTGAAATGTGAATACCATGTATAATTATATTAATATTATTGATTATATATCAAATAAATTCAATTTAAACAATTTTAATGATAGATATTATAATAATGATCAAAAATTAATTTAATAAACTATTAATAAAAATATAAATATTATTTAAACTATATTTACATGACGCAAAATGATTCAAAATCAAATCAAAATATATTACTAATTAATAATTTTTTATTTTTAAATTTTTCATTCTTTTTATAATCTTATATTTTTTTTAATTAAAAATCAATTATTTAAATAATGTTTGTCTAGCTCGAAATTTATTTTGTAATTAATTTTTGTAAAAAATTAAACTATAAATAATTAAATTAAATATTTAAAATTATAAAAAAGTCTTAAAAATGAGATTTATTATTCATTAATTAGTATATAGATATTAAAAGGATTATGTATTTAGGGGTTTCTTAGTTTATGAGCTTACTGATTTAAGTAAGCAGGCATTTAATGGTCTATAGGCTTTATTTAAAAAATGAAATAACAAAAATTTATTTTTATTATTTTCTCTCATATTTTCAAGGTTATAACCTTTCAAAATATAAAAATTTTTAAATTTTTTTCAAGTGTGAATACAATATTTATTTATAATAATCATAATAATTATATATAATATAAATTCAATATAAATAATTTTATTAAAAGATATTCTAATAATTCTCAAAAAATAAATAAAAAATCTATAATGAATAAGATTCATATTACTTAAAATATAATTAGAAAACATAAAATTATTCAAAATCAAAGGAAATTGTATTACTAAATAATAATTATTTGTTTTGATATTCTTTTTTAATTTAAAAAGTTTATCTAGATTTTTTTGATGAAAAATAATTTATATAAATTATATCTATCTAACTCATAATTTATTTTGTAATTAATATTTATATAAAAATAAACAATTAACTAATTAAAATGAATATATTAAATTATAATGAACACAAAAATATTGAGAATTAGTATTTATTATTTAGGGTATATTGGTTTAATTTAAATTAGATCTGTCTCACTGATAATTTAATTTGTAATTAACATTTCTATAAAAATAAACTGATAAATAATTAAAATAAAAATTAAAAATTATACACAATACAAATTTAAATAATATTTATGATTTATTATTAATGTATACTTGTTCAAATGTTTAAATATTTTGAGGTTTTGTCGTTTAGGAGTTTAGTGATTTATGTTTTTAGGCACTTAGTGGTTTATAGGTATTATTTAAACAATAAAATAACAAAAAAATGTTGTAATTTTTTCTAATTTTCATAGGTTATAACCTTTAATAATATAATAAAACTTAAAATTTTTGAATTGTGAATACAATCTTTAGTTATATTAATATTAATAATTATATATCATATAAATTCAATATAAACAATTTTATTGATAGATATATTAATAATGATCAAAAATTAAATAAATAAACTATTAATAATAAGATAGAGATTAATTAATAAACTTTTGATAGATATTATAATTATCCTTTATTATATAGGTTATATTGTTTTAATTCTTTAAGTATTTAGGGGATTTTGGTGTTTAGAAGTCTATAGATTTAAATGTTTAGGTATTTAGTTATTTTTAATTTTTATTTAAATAATAAAATTATAAAAAAATTATTTTTTTTCATTTTTTATCATTTTTGATGGTTATAACCTTTGAAAATATAATAATTTTTAATTTTTTATTATAAAGTAAATATAATAATTATTTATAATAATCTTAATAATTATAAACATTAAAATTCAATATAAGTAATTTTATTTATAGATATTATAATAATGATCAAAAATTAAATTAATAAACTATTAATAAAAATATATATTTTAATTAAAATATATTTACATGACGCAAAATGATTCAAAATCACATCAAAATATATTACTAAATAATAATATTTAAATTTTAAATTTTTCCTTCTTTTTATATGCTTATATTTTTTTTTATTAAAAATCAATTATTTAAAATATGTTTGTCTTGCTCGAAATTTATTTTGTAATTAATTTTTGTAAAAAATTAAACTATAAATAATTAAATTGAATATTTAAAATTATAACAAATAGACATCATAATTAGATTTATTATTCATTAAGTAGTATATAGATGTTAAAGGGTTTATGTATTTAGGGGTTTCGGGATTTATGAGCTTACTGATTTAAGTAAGGAGGCATTATTGGTCTATAGGCATTATTTAAAAAATGAAATAAAAAAATTTATTTTTATTATTTTTTATCATATTTTTAACGTTATAACCATTTAAAATATGATAATTTTTAAATTTTTTTCAAGAGTGAATACAATATTTATTTATAATAATCATAATAATTATATATAATATAAATTTGATATAAACAATTTTATTGAGAGATACTCTAATAATTCTCAAAAAATAAAATAAAAATCTATAATGAATAAGATTCATATTACTTAAAATATAATATGAAAACCTAAAATGATTCAAAAGCAAAGGAAAATGTATTACTAAATAATAATTATTTGTTTTAAAATTTTTTTTATTTTAAAAAGTTTATCTATATTTTATTGATGAAAAATAATTTATATAAATTATATCTATCTAACTCATAATTTATTTTGTAATTAATATTTATATAAAAATAAACAAATAACTAACTAAAATGAATATTTTAAATTATAATGAAAACAAAATATTGAGAATTATTATTTATTATTTCGGGTATACTGGTTTAATTTAAATTAGATCTGTCTCACTGATAATTTAATTTGTAAGTAATATTTCTATAAAAATAAACTGATAAATAATTAAAATAAAAATTAAAAATTATACAGAATACAAATTTAAATGATATTTATGATTTATTATTAATGTATACTTGTTTAAATGTTTAAGTATTTTGTGGTTTTGTCATTTAGGAGTTTAGTGATTTATGTTTTTATGCACTTAGTAGTTTATAGGTATTATTTAAACATTAAAATAACAAAAAAATGATGTAATTTTTTATCATTTTCATAGGTTATAACATTTGATAATATAATAAATCTTAAATTTTTTGAATTGTGAATACAATCTTTGGCTATATTAATATTAATAATTATATATCATATAAATTCAATATAAACAATTTTATTGATAGATAAATTAATAATGATCAAAATTAAATTAATAAATTAATAATAATAAGATAGAGATTAATTAATAAACGATTGATAGATATTATAATTATTCTTTATTATATAGGTTATATAGTTTTAATGCTTTAATTATTTAGGGGCTTTTTTGGTTTAGGAGTCTAAAGATTTAAATGTTTAGGTATTTAGTGATTTATAATTTTTATTTAAATAATAAAATTATAAAAAAAATATTTTGTGATTTTTTATCATTTTTGAAGGTTATACCCTTTGAAAATATATTAATTTTTAAATTTTTTATAAAAAGTAAATATAATAATTATTTATAATAATCTTAATAATTATAAACATTAAAATTCAATATAAGTAATTTTATTTATAGATATTATAATAATGATGAAAAAATAAATTAATAAACTATTATTAATAAGATTGATAGCAATTAAAATATAAGTTAAAAACCTATATACAATGATTCAAAATCAAAGTAAAATATTTTACTAAATAATAATTTTTTGTTTTTAAATTTTTAATTCTTTTTATAAGCTTATATATGTTTTTTAATAAAAAATAAATTATTAAAATTATATTTATCTCACTCATTATTTACTTTGTAATTAACTTTTCTATCAATAATAAACTAATAAATAATTAAATTAAATATTTAAAATTATAAAAAATAGTCTTAAAAATGTTATTTACTATTCATTAATTAGTATATAGATATTAAAAGGTTTATGTATTTAGGGGTTTATTAGTTATGTGCTTACTGATTTAAGTAAGGAGGCATTTAATGGTCTATAGGCTTTATTTAATAAATGAAATAACAAAAATTTATTTTTATTATTTTTCTCATATTTTCAGGTTATAACCTTTCAAAATATAAAAATTTTTAAATTTTTTCAAGAGTGAATACAATATTTATTTATAATAATCATAATAATTATATATAATATAAATTCAATATAAACAATTTTATTACTAGATATTCTAATAATTCTCAAAAAATAAATTAAAATCTATAATGAATAAGATTCATATTACTTAAAATATAATTAGAAAACCTAAAATTATTCAAAATCAAAGGAAAATTTATTACTAAATAATAATTATTTGATTTTGAATTTTTTTTTTGTTTTAAAAAGTTTATGTATACTTTTTGGATTAAATTAATTTATATAAATTATATCTATCTAAGTCAAATTTTATTTTGTAATTAATATTTATATAAAAATAAACAAATGGATAATTAAAATGAATATTTAAATTATAATGAAAACAATATTATTGAGATTCTTATTTATTATTTCGGGATAATGGTTTAATTTAATTTATATCTGTCCAATGAAAATGTAATTTGTAATTAATATTTCTATAAAAATAAACTAAAATATAATTAAAATAAAATTAAAATATATTTTAATTATAATTTAAATGATATTTTATGATTTATTATTAAATATACAAGTTTAATGGGTTAAGTATTTAGAGGTTTTGTCGTTTAGAAGTTTAGTGATTTATGTTTTTAGCATTTAGTGGCTTATAGGTATTATTTATATAATTAAATAACGAAAAAAAAAATTATACATTTTTCACATTTTCATAGGTTATAAGCTTGAAAATATAATAATATTTAAAATTTTTGAATGTGATAATATTTACTTATAACAATATTATTATTATATATCATATAAATTCAATATAACAAATTTATTGATAGATATCATCAATAATGATCAAAAATTAAATAATAAACTATTAATAAAAAGTAATGTTAATTAATAAACTATGATAGATATTATAATTATTATTATTATATGATGATATTGGTTTAATGCTTTAAGTATTTTGGGGGTTTGGGGTTTAGGAGTCTATAGATTTAAAGGTTAGTATTTAGTGGTTTATTAGTTTTATTTAAAAAATAAAATTATAAAAAAATTATTTTGTGATTTTTTATCATTTTTGAAAGTTATAACCTTTGAAAATATTAATTTTTATTTTTTCAAATGTAAATATAATATTTAGCTATAATAATCTTAATAATATAAAACATTAAAATTCAATATAAGTAATTTATTGATGGATATAATAATGAACAAAAAATAAATTAATAAACTATTATGAATAAGATTGATAGAAATTAAACTATTTTCAAACACCTATATACATGATCAAATCAAAGTAAAATCTATTACTAAATAATAATTTTTTGTTTTTAAAATTTTGTAGTTCTTTTTTATGGTTATATTTTTTAAAAAAAAATAAATTTTTAAAATTATATTTTCTCACTCTCGTTATTTATTTTGTAAACATTTCTATAAATATAAACTAATAAATTATTAAAATGAATTTTAAAAATTATAATGAATACAAATTAGATGAATTTGTGATTATTATAAATGGTTA
>JAREIK010011643.1:0-46968 GCA_029783825.1 Sapria himalayana
ATATGTATTCGTTAGAATATCAATATTCATTTTAATTTTTTATTAGTTTATTTTTATAGAAATATTAATTGCAAAATAAAATTATAAATGAGACAAATATAATTTAAATAATTTATCTTCATTAAAAAAATTATAAGCTTATAAAAAGAATCAAAAATTTAAAATTAAAAAATCATTGTTTAGTAATATATTTTACTTTGATTTTGAATCATTTTAGGGTTAGCAAATATATTTTAATTAATATCTATCTTATTAATAATAGTTTATTAATCTTTTTTATGATCAGTATTATAATATCGATCAATAAAATTATTTATATTGAATTTTTATGATTATTATAATTAAATATTGTATTAACATTTGAAAAAAAAATTAAAAATTATAATATTTTCAATGGTTATAACCTTGAAAATGAGAAAAAATCAGAAAAAAATTTTTTTGTTATTTAATTATTTAATTAAAACCTATAAACCACAAAATACCTAAATACTTAAAATACTAAACTCTTAAACCCTAATACTGCTCTCATAATTTAATTTGTAATAAATATTTCTATAAAAATAAACTAATAAATAATTAAAATGAATATTTATAATTATAATAAATAGAAATAAAAATTATATTTTTTAATTATTAAGTAGTATATAGCAATTTAATGGTTTATGTATTTAGGCATTATGGGGTTTAGGAGTTTACTGATTTAACTGTGTATGCATTTAGTGGTTTATAGGTTTTATTTTAGAAAAAAAAATAAAAAAAAAATTATTTATTTTATTTTTTGATATTTTCAAAGGTAACCTTTGAAAATATAATAATTTCTAAATTTTTTTCAAAAGTAAATAAATATATATTTATAATAATCATAATAATTATATATCATATAAATTCAATATATACAATTTTATTGATAGATATTCTAATAATTATCAAAAAATAAATTTATAATCTATTATTAAAATGTTAGATATCAATTAAAATATAATTACAAAACCTAAATAGTTTCAGAAACGAAGCAAAATATATTACTATATAATAATTTTTGTTTTTAATTTTTTTTTCTCTTAATAAGTTTATCTATATTTTTTTGTGGAAAAATAATTTATATAAAGTATATTTGTATAACTCATAATTTATTTTGTAATTAATATTTATATAAAAATAAACAAATAAATAATTAAAATGAATATTTAAAATTATAATGAAAAAAATAAAATTGAGATTTATTATTTATTATTTAGGATATACATGTTTAAAAAATTTATCTATTTAGGGTTTTCAAGATTTAGAAGTTATTGATTTAAGTATATAGTCATTTAAAGGTTTATAGGTTTTATTCAAACAATGAAATAATAAAAAATTTATTTTTGATATTTTTTCAAATTTTCAAAGGTTATGACATTTGAAAATATAATAATTTTAAAATTTTTTAAAAATGTGAATACAATATTTAGTAATAATAAATATTATAACTATATATAATATAATATAAATATAAACAATTTTATTGATAGATATTATATCAATTATAAAAAATAAATTAATAAACTAGTATTAATATGATAGTATATAAATTAAAATATAATTAAAAAACCTGAAATGGTTCAAAATCAAAGTAAAGTTTATTACTAAATAATAATTTTTTTTTAGTTTTTGCATCATTTTATAAGCTGATATTTTTTTTTGTTGAAAAATATATTATTTAAATTATTTTTGTCACTCATAATTTATTTTGTTATTAATTTTTCTATAAATTATTTAAATTATATTTAAAGTTTATGAGTTTAAAGGTTTAGGTATTTAGGGAAATCAGGGTTTAGGAGTTTAGAGATTTGTGTATTTAGGCATTTAATGGTCTATAAGTTTTATTTAAACAATTATATAACAAAAAATTTATTTTTGTTATTTTTTGTTATTTTTGAAGTTTATAACCTTTGAAAATATAACAATTTTTAAATTTTTAATATATATGAATACTTTATTTAGTTATGATAATCTTAATAATTATATATCATGTAAATTCAATATCAACAATTATATTGAAATTTTTTAAATTAATGATCAAAAAATAAATTAATAAACTATTATTAATAAGATAGATATTATTTGAAATATATTTGCAAAATGTTAATTTATTCAAAATCAAAGTAAAATATATAACAAAATAATACTTTCTTTGATGTTTTGTTTCTTTTTATAAGTTTATATTTTTTGTGATTAAAAGTAAATTATTTAAATTATATTTGTCATCCTCATAATTTATTTTTATTTTATAATTCTATATAAATAAACTAATAAATAATTAAAATGAATATTTAAAATTATATATCCATTGACTTTGACTTTTCCCGTCCGTTCTGTCACGTATTTTTTCTTTTGGGATGGTTCCGAATCTTAAGTAATATCCATCCCGTGAACCATCCCGTCCTAAAAAACCGATACTAGAACCAGGAATATATATATATATATATATAACATGAAGATGCCACCAATTTCGCTACTGCCCATCCAATTCTAATGCACCTATTGCTGTTCCGACGAGTTCCATGCCCCCACACGCCATTCCAACAATGTTCAGTTAGGTCCAGCCCATGTCCGTCGCACTTCTGGTTGCCTCCACCATGTCTCTGATGCCAACAACCTTTTGGTTTGTTTTTCTGATGAGAATTGAGTAATTAATTATTATTATTATGTGTCTCAGTCAGTTTTGTTGAGTATTGGTTGTGGTGTTGTGGTTGGGCCGAATGAGTGGGCCGAATGTATCAAAGTCAGTTTTGTAGAGCTTGCTTGTTTGAAATATTTATTTGTATTTATTCTTAACATATAATATTAATTAATGGCAATGCAAATGGCACAATCCAGTGGTAAACGAAAATACAATAAATTGAAGATGATCACATCTCAAATGATCTAAGTAATAGTAAATCCAATCATCATCCTTTCACGAACCCTCCTATTGATACTACAGGTTCTTCAATTCCAATTGTAAAAGAAAGTCAAGGTACATCTGAACCTCAAGCTCATAAAAAGCATAAGTCTGCTGTTTGGGAAACATATAAGATATTAGTTGATTCAGAGAGAAATGAAACTGGTAGGGCAGCTTGTATATGGTGTAGGAAAAAATACTTGGTAAAAAGTGATCAAGGTACTTAGGGTTTATGGAAATACTTGAGAAGGACTTGTATGAAATTTCCCCACAAAAAAGAATTAATAGACGATCACAAAGGTAAAGACAAGTCACAATCTTTGTTGAGTTTCACTAAAGGTACTAGTTTAGAGGATAACAAATTAACTTGTTGGCAATATGATCAACAACTAGTTAGGGAGGCTTTGGTGAAAATGATCATAAAAGATGAATTTCCTTTTTGTTTTGTTGAGAGGGATGAGTTTAAGGAGTCTTGTAAAGTTAGTGTGCCTCAATTTAAAATTCCATCTAGGCACTCTATGTTGAGGGATAGTTTTTCTTTGTTTGTGAAGGAAAAGAATAAATTATTTGATAGCATATCATCTCATTGTTGTAGAGTTTCATTGACTACCGACACTTGGACTAGCATTCAAAATTTGTCTTATATATGTTTGACTTTTCATTTCATTGATTCTCAATGGAATATGCATAAAAGGCTTTTGAAATTTTATGTAATTAAAAGTCATTCTGGAGTTAATATTAGAAATGCTATTGAGTTTTGCAAGAATGAATGGGGTTTGAGAAAGTTGATGTTCATTACTGTTGACAATGCATCGAATAATGATGTTGTAGTTGAACAATTGAAAAAAGGCTCGTGAATAAAAGTGTTGTACCTTTGAGAGGCCTACATTTTCGTATGAGATGTTATGCTCATATCCTAAACTTAATTGTCAGAGATGGCATTGCAGTAGTTGAGGGTGCTATTCAAATAATTATAGGTGTGATGAAATATGTGAGGAGCAGTCCTAAAAGATTAGATATGTTTAAGTTATGTGTTGAAGAAGCAAACTTGACATATAAATCTTCATTGCATTTAGATTTTCCTACAAGATGGAATTCAACTTATTTGTTGCTATAAACTGATATAAAATATCAAAATGAATTTGATAAGTTTGAGGACAAAGACAAAAGGGTTTTGAAGTAGTTTCGTTCAAACGTCCCAACTGAGAGAGACTAAACAAATGCCAAAATTTTGGTTCGTTTCTTGAAAACTTTTTATGAGGTAACTTGTAAATTTTCTAGCTCATAATATTATACCTCTAGTGTTTATTTTCCTGAGATTATTCGAATTTTGAAAAAAAAATGAGCTTTGTGAAAATAGTATAGATACAATGGTGTCTGAAATGGGTATTAAAATGAGAATAAATTCAACAAATATTGGGGTTCTCTTCAGTCAAAAATTATTATGCTTTTTGTAGTAGTAGTGTTGGATCCTAGATATAAGCTCAAATATCTCAAGGTTAAGTACACTTAGCATTATGGAGAGGAATTGGCTAAAAATTTGGTGAAAAGGGTTATAAATGCTTTAAATGAGATGATGGATGATTATAAAGATTTAAATGAAGATGAATCAAAAGAAGATGATTTCTCTTCTACAGTGTTGAAGAAAAATGATCATTTCTTTGATGGTAGTGATACTTATGTTGATGATTTCTTTTGTTGAATTGGAGAAAGAACAAGTTGTCACTTTGGAAGAGTTGGATAGGTACTTGGAGGACAAGCTTGAAAAAAATAGAATTGATTTTGATATTCTAAACTGGTGGAAGGTAAATGAGATTAGGTATCCTTCTTTAGCAAATGTAGCAAGGGATGTATTTGCTATCCAAGCATAAATTGTGGCCTAGAATCTACATTTAGCACTGGGGGAAGAACTTTAGATAAATTTTGGTTTTCTTTAACACCTATTACAACTGAAGTTCTCATATGTCTACAAGATTGGTTGAGTAGCTCAAACAAAACTATTGAAATTGAAGAATTAGTTCAAGACCTTAAGATAATGAATCAGCTTAGTATACAAATATTGTAAATTTTAATTTCACTTTTAGTTATTATATTCATTCAATTTAATAAAAATATGGTTCAATTACAATTTTCAGAGGGGTCTCAAGATCCAAATATTCTTCCAACTATAGTTGGCCAATTAAATTTGGAATGGGTGTATTAAATTTTATAAGGTAATATTTTGTTTTTTTATTACTCTTTCATCTTATAAATTTATGTCTACATGATTAACACATTTTCATCTTTGGTTGTCCTTCTATAGTGGAGGAAGAAAAGGGAGGAGTTGTAGAAGAGATAATTAATTGGGTTTGGATTTTCGTTGCTATTACGGGATGGACCTTTGAAATTATTATTATCATGATTGTTATTAGTTGTATTTTTTTTATTATATAATGATGCCTAATTTTAGCACTTACTTTAAGTAGTAATTGCTGCTACCAATGTTTGAGGTCATCTTTAGTTATTCCTTAATATTTTAAGTAATTGTTTAAAAAATGTAGTATTGCATTTATGGTTTTCACTTGGCTGAACAAAGCCAACTTGTAACAAAACAAAGAACCAAATTAAGCACACAAATCAGTCCCGTTCTATTTAACATTTCTATCCTTTTCTGCACATCAAAGCTTTTGACAAGGTAATTGAACTCGTTTGTGGTATTCAGCCTATTTCTAAAAACAAAATTGGCCCAATTTGAGTTTGAAAGATACATAACTAAGGAATGATAAATGGTACAACAAAAGGTTTTGACATGAACTAACTTCGCCGGTTTAAAGTAAATAAATTGAAAAAAAAATGTCTGAACTCCGTTCCATACCGGAACCATTTTATCCTACCCAAAATCCCAGATCTCCGTCCCTTCCCGTCCCGATATTTTCGACCTGTGGGATGGATCCGGATCTTCAAAAAGAAATCTCATAAATATGGGAAGGGACTAAAGATTTGTAATCCCCATCCCGTCCCATCACATGAGCACCCTTAGCATTTAGTGGTTTATAGGTTTTATTTTAAAAATAAAATAACAAAAAATTTAATATAACCTTTGAAACTATAACAATTTTTAAATTTTTTTTAAAATGTGAATACTATATTTAGTTTTGATAATCTAATTAATTATATATCATGTAAATTCAATATAACCATTTATATTATTATATATTATAATAATGATCATACAATAGATCAATAAACAATTATTAATAAGATTAATATTCTTTAAAATATATTTATAAAACCTAAAATGATTCAAAATCAAAGTGAAATATTTTACTAAATAATAATTTTAAATATTTAAATTTTTGTATCCATTTATACGCTTATATATTTTTTGATGAAAAATAAATTATTTATATTATATTTATCTAACTATTAATTTATTTTTTAATTTATATTTCTATAAAAATAAACTAATAAATAATTAAAATGTATATATAAAATTATAATATATACTAATAAAAATGAGATTTATAATTTATTATATGTGGTATACCGGTTTAATGGTTTGATTATTTAGGAGTTTTATCATTTAGGAGTTTAGCAATTTATGTTATTAGGCATTTAGTGATTTATAGGTTTTATTTAAACAATAAAATAAGAAAAAAAATTGTAATTTTTTGTCATTTTCAAATGTTATAACCTTTGAAAATTTAATAATATTTTAATTTTTTTGAAATTTGAATACAATATTTAGTTATAATAATTTTAATAATTCTATATCATATAAAAAAAATATAAACAATTTTATTGATAGATATTATAATAATGATCAAGAATTAAATTAATAAACTATTTATAATAAGATAGATATTAATTAAAAAATATTTACAAACCCCAAATTGATTCAAAATTAAAGTAAATATATTAGTTGATAATAATTTTTAATTTTTAATAATACTTCTTTTATACTTCTTTTAAAAGTGTATATATTTTTTTGATTAAGAATTAATTATTTAAATTATATGTGTTGCACTCATAATTTATTTTGATATAAATATTTCTATAAAATAAACTTATAAATAATTAAAATGAATATTTAAAATAATAAAAAATTGAAATAAAAAATAGATTTCTTAATTAATAAGTAGTAGATAGCAGTTTAATAGTTTATGTATTTAGGCATTACGGGCCTTAGAAGTTTATTGATTTTACTGTGTGTGCATTTAGTGGTTTATAGGTTTTATTTAAAAATTAAAATAACAAAATATTTATTTTTCTTATTTTTTGATATTTTTAAATGTTATAACATTTGAAAATATAATAATTTTTAAATTTTTTTCAAATGTCAATTCAATATTTAGTTATAATAATCATTATATTTATATATCATATAAATTCAATATAAACAATATTATTGATAAATATTCTAAAAATGATCAAAAAATAAATAAATAATCTATTATTAATAAGATAGATATAAATTAAAATATAATAAAAAAACCTAAAATGACTCAGAAGAAATCAAAATATATTACTTTATAATAATTCGTTGTTTTGAAATTGTTTTTTCTTTTAAAAAGTTTATCCATATTTTTTTTGATGAAAATTAATTTATATAAATTATATTTCTGTAACTCATAATTTATTTTTTTATTAATATTTATAAAAAAATAAAGAAATAAATAATTAAAATGAATATTTAAAATTATAATGAAAAAAATAATATTGAGATTTATTCTTTATTATTTTGGGTATACCAGTCTAATTTAAATTAGATCTATCTCACTAATAATTTATTTTGTAATTAATATTTCTATAAAAATAAACTGATAAATAATTAAAATAAAAATTTAAAAGTATACTAAATAAAAATTAAAATGAGATTTATGAATTATTATTAATGTATACTAGTTTAATATTTTAAGTATTTAGAGGTTATAATTATTATTTATTTATAAATTATTAATAATTGTTTATTATTAATAATATATACTGTATAATAATTTTATTGTATTCATATATTATACTGTATAAAATTTAAAATGAGATTTATGATTTATTATTACTATATACCAGTTTAATGGTTTAAGTATTTATCGGTTTTTTCATTTAGGATTTTAGCAATTTATGTTTTTAAGCTTTTAGTGGTTTATACATTTTATTAAAAAAAATAAAATATCAAAAAAAATTTATAATTTTTTTTCATTATCATAGTTTATAACCTTTGAAAATATAATAATATTTAAAATTTTTTGAAATGTGAATACAATACTTAGTTATAATAATATTAATAATTATATATCATATAAATTCAATAAACAATTGTATTGATATATATTATAATAATGATCAAAATTAAATTCATAAACTCTTGATATTAAGATAGATATTAATTAAAAAATAATTACAAAAAAAATTGATTCAAAATTATAGTAAAATATATTTCTGGAAAACAATTTTTAATTTTTAAATTTTTACTTCTTTTATAAGCATATATATTTTTTAAATTATATTTGTCGCACTCATAATTTATTGTGTACTAAATATTTCTATAAAAATAAACTAATAAATAATCAAAATGAATATTTAAAATTATAATAAATGGAATTAAAAATTAGATTTATTAATTATTAAGTAGTATATAGCGGTTTAATGGTTTATGTATTTTTGCATTATGGGGTTTATGAGTCTACTGATTTAACTGTGTATGTATTTAGAGGTTTTTATGTGTTATTTAAAAAAAATATCAAAAAATTTATTTTTTATTTTTTGATATTTTCAAAGGGTATAACCTTTGAAAATATAATAATTTTTAAATTTTTTTCAATATTCAATACTATATTTAGTTATAATAATCATTATATTTATATAACATATAAATTCAATATAAATATTTTTATTGGTAAATATTATAATAATTATCAAAGAATAAATTAATTATCTATTATTAATAATATAGATACCAATGTAAATATAATTACGAAACCTAAAATGATTCAGAAATAAAGCAAAATATATTACTATATAATATTTTTTTGTTTTGAATTTTTTTTCTTTTAAAAAGTTTATCTATATTTTTTTGATGAAAAATAATTATATAAATTATATTTGTCTAACTCAATTTATTCTGTAATTAATAATTATATAAAAATAAACGAATAAATAATTAAAAAAAAATATTTTAAATTATAATGAAAAAAATAATATTGAGATTTATTATTTATTATTTAGGTTATACCGGTTTAAATTGATTATCTATGTAGGGTTTTCAAGATTTAGGAGTTATTGATTTATGTATTTAGGCATTTAGTGGTTTATAGGATTTATTTAAACAATGAAATAACAAAAAAATTATTTTTGTTATTTTTTCACATTTTCAAAGGTTATAACATTTGAAAATATAATAATTTTACAATTTTTTTAAAATGTGAATAAAATATTTAGTAATAATAATCATTATAATTATATATAATATAAACTAATTATAAATAATTTTATTGATAGATATGATATCAATTATCAAAAAATAAATTAATAAACTATTATTAATATGATAGATATAAATTAAAATATAATTACAAAACCTAAAATGATTCAAAATCAAAGTTATTTAAAAAAGAAATAACAAAAAATTTATTTTTTGTATTCTTTCTCATTTTTTAAGATTAAACCTTTGAAAATATAATAATTTTTAAATTTTTTCAAAAGTGAATACAATATTTATTTATAATAATCAGAATAATCATATATCAAATAAATTCAATATAAACAATTTTATTCATAGATATTCTAATAATTATCAAAAAATAAATTAAAAATCTAATATGAATAAGATTGATATTACTTAAAATATAATATTAAAACCTAAAACGATTCAAAAGCAAAGCAAAATATTTTTCATAATAATAATTATTTGTTTTTAAATTTTTATTCTTTTTATAAGCTTATCTATTTTTTGATGAAAGATAATTTTTATAAATTATATTTTTAACTCATAATTTATTTTATAATTAATATATATATATATATATTTATATAACTTGACAATCAAAATGAATTTTTTAAATTATAATGAAAACAAATAAAAATGAGATTTATTAATTATTATTTAGGGTATATCGGTTTAAAGGATTATCTATATAGGAGTATCAGGATTTTGTAGTTTAGTGATTTACGTGTTTAGGCATTTAGTGATTTATATGTTTTATTTAAACAATGAAATAACAAAAATTTTTTTTTTTATTTTTTCACATGTTCAAAGGTTATAACCTTTGAAAATATAAAATTTTAAAACTTTTTTCAAAAGTGAATACAATATTTAGTTATAATAATTATTTAATTTATATATCATATAAATTCAATATAAACATTTTTATGGAAAAATATTCTAATAATGATCAAAAAATAAATTAATAATCTATTATTAATAAGTTAGATATCAATTAAAATATAATTACAAAACCTAAAATGATTCAGAAACAAAGCAAAATATATGACGATATAATATTTTTTTGTTTTAAATATTTTTCTTCTTTTATTAATTTATCTATATTTTTTTGTTGAAAAATAATTTATATAAATTATATTTGTGTAACTTAAAATTTATTTTGTAATTAATATTTATATAAAAATAAACAAATAAATGATTAAAATGAATATTTAAAAGTATAATGAAAAAAATAAAAATGAGATTTATTATTTATTATTTATGATATACATGTTTAAAAATATTATCTATTTAGGGTTTTCGAGATTTAGAAGTTATTGATTTACGTATTTATGCATTTAATGGTTTATAGATTTTATTCAAACAATGAAATATTAAAAAATTTATTTTTGATATTTTTAAAAATTTTTAAAGGTTATAACATTTGAAAATATAATAATTTTAAAATTTTTTAAAAATGTGAATAAAATATTTAGTAATAATAAAAATTATAACTATATATAATATAAACTAAATCAATTTTATTGTTAGATAGTATATCAATTATCAAAAAATAAATTAATAAACTATTATTAATATGATAGATATAAATTTAAATATTATTAAAAACCTAAATGATTCAAAATCAAAGTAAAATTTATTACTAAATAATAATTTTTTTTGTTTTTGCATCATTTTATAAGCTTATATGTTTTTATGATGAAAAATATATTATTTAAATTATATTTGTATCACTTATAATTTATTTTGAAATTAATATTTCTATTAATTATTTAAATTATATTTAAGGTTTACTTGTTTAAAGGTATAAGTATTTAGGGGCTTCGGGGTTTAGGAGTTTAGATATTTATGTATTTAGGCATATAATGGTTTATAAGTTTTATTTAAACAATGATATAACAAAAAATTTATTTTTCTTATTTTTTGTCATTTTTGAAGGTTATAAACTTTGAAAATATAACAATTTTTAAATTTTTTTTATATGTGAATACAGTATTTAATTATGATAATCTTAATAATTATATATCATGTAAATTCAATATAAACAATTATATCGAAATATATTATATTAATGATCAAAAAATAAATTAATAAACTATTATTAATAAGATAGATATTATTTTAAATATATTTGCAAAACGAAAATTTATTCAAAATCAAAGTAAAATATATTACAAAATAATACTTTCTTTGTTGTTTTGCTTCTTTTTATAAGTTTATATTTTGTGTTATTAAAAGTAATTTATTTAAATTATATTTGTCTTCCTCATAATTAATTTTTAATTTATAATTCTATAAAAATAAACTAAAAAATTATAAAAATGAATATTTAAAATTATAATGAATACAAATAAAATAGAGATTTATTATTTATTATTCAGGATATACTAGTTTATTGGTTTATGTATTTAGGGGTTTTGGGGTTTAGTAATTTAAGTGTTTAGGCCTTTAGTGATTCATAGTTTTTATTTAAAGAATGAAAAAATAAAAAATTTAATTTTTTGATTTTTTTTAATTTTGATGTTTATAACCGTTTAAATTATAATAATTTTTAATTTTTTTTAAATGTTCATATAATATTCAGTAATTATAATTTTAATAATTATATATAATGTAAACTCAATATAAATAATTTTCTTAATAGATATTATAATAATGATCAATAAAAAATTAATAAACTATTATTAATAAGAATGATATAAATTAAAATAAAATTGCAATATCTAAAATGATTCTAAATAAAAATAAAATATATTACTAAATAATTAATTTTTGTTTTTAAAATTTTGCCTATTTTTATAAGGATATATATTTTTTTTGATGAAAAATAAATTATTTAAATTAGATCTGTCTTACTAATAATTTATTTTGTAATTAATATATCAATAAATATAAACTGATAAATAATTAAAATATAAATTTAAAATTATACTGAATAAAAATTAAATTGAGATTTAAAATATTTTATTAATGTACACCTGTTTAATGGTTTAAGTAATTAGAGGTTTTGTCATTTAAGTGTTTAGCAATTTATGTTTTGAGACATTTAGTGGTTTATAGCTTTTATTTAAACAATAAAATAACAAAAAAAATTTGTAATTTTTTTTCATTTTCATAGGTTATAACCTTAGAAAATATAGTAATATTTAAAATTTTTTGAAATGTGAATATAATACTTAGTTATAATAATATTAATAATTATATATCATATAAATTCAATATAACAATTGTATTGATAGATAATATAATAATGATCAAAATTTAAATTAATAAACTATTAATAAAAAGATTGATATTAATTAAAAAATATTTACAAAACCCAAATTGATTCAAAATTAAAGTAAAATGTTTTACAAGATAATAATTTTTAATTTTTAAATTTTTACTTCTTTTATAAGCATATATTTTTTTTGATTAAAAATAAATTAATTAAAATATATATGTCGCTCTCATTATTTAATTTGTAATAAATATTTCTATAAAAATTAACTATACAATAAATAAATTGAATAATTAAAATTATAATAAATAGAAATAAAAATTAGATTTATTAATTATTAAGTAGTATTTTGCGGTTTAATGTTTTATGTATCTAGGCATTATGAGATTTAGGAGTTTACTGATTTAACTGTGTATGCATTTAGTGGTTAATAGGTTTTATTAAAAAATAAAATAATAAAAAAATATTTTTATTATTTTTTGATATTTTCAATGGTTATAACCTTTGAAAATATAATAATTTTTAATTTTTTTTAAATGTGAATACAATATTTAGTTATAATAATCATTATATTTATATATCATATAAATTAAATATAAATAATTTTATTTATAAATATTCTTATAATGATCAAAAAATAATTTAATAATATTTTATTAATAAGAAAGATATCAATTAAAATATAATTACGAAACAAAAAATGATTCAGAAGAAAAGCAAAATATATTACTATATAATAACTTTTTAAAATAATTTTTTTTTCTTTTAAAAAGTTTATCAATAATTTTTTGATGAAAAATAATTTATATAAATTATATTTGTTTAACTCAATTTATTTTGAAATTAATATTTATATATAAATAAACAAATAAATAATTAAAATGAATTTTTAAAATCATAATTAAAAAAAATGAAATTTAATATTTATTATTTCAGGATACCGGTTTAATTTAAATTAGATTTGTCTCACTAATAATTTATTTTCTAATTTATATTTCTATAAAATAAATTGATAAATAATATAAATAAAAATTTAAAATTATACTGAATAAAATTTAAAATGAGATTTATGATTTATTATTAATGTATACCAGTTTAATGATTTAAGTATTTAGAGGTTCTGTCGTTAGGAGTTTAGCAATTTATGTTTTTAGGCTTTTACTGGTTTATAGGTTTTTTTAAAAAAAATAAAATAACAAAAAAAATTTCTATAAGTTTTTATCATTTTCATAGGTTATAACGTTTGAAAATAGATATTATAATTATGATCAAAAATTAAATTTATAAACTAATAATATTAAGATAGATATTGATTAAAAAATATTTACAAGACCCAAATTTATTCAAAATTAAAGTAACTTATATTACTTGATAATAATTTTTAATTTTTAAATTTATACTTCTTTTATAAGCATATATTTTTATTATATAAATAATATATTATTTAAATTATATTTGTCCCACTCATAATTTATTTTGTAATAAATATTTCTAAATAGATACACTAATAAATAATTAAAATGAATATTTAAAAATATAATAAATACCAATAAAAATTAGATTTATTAATTATTAAGTAGTATTTAGCGGTTTAATGGTTTATGTATTTAGGCATTACGGGATTTAAGAGTTTAATGATATAACTTTATATGCATTTAGTAGGGCTAGTCTCGGGACTCGAAGATTCGCGACTCGACCCAAAGTATTGTCCCGAAAGAATTAGGACTGAGAAAATCCATTGACTTTGACTTTTCCCGTCACATTCTATCACGTATTTTTTCTTTTGGGATGGTTCCGGATCTTAAGCAATATCCATCCCGAGAACCATCCCTTCCTAAAAAAACTGATATATATATATATATATATATATATAACATGAAGATGCAACCAATTCCACTACTGCCCATCCAATTCCGACACACCTATTGCTGTTACGATGAGTTATAGGCCACCTCACACCGTCCCAGCCGTGTTAAATTAGGTCCAGCCCTTGTCCATCACACTTCTGGTTGCCTCCACCATGTCTCAGATGCCACCAGCCTTTTGGTTTGTTTTTCTGACAAGAAATGAGTGATTAATTATTATTATTATGTGTCTCAGTCAGGCTTTGTTGAGTATTGGTTGTGGTCTTGTGGTTGGGCCAAATGGGTGGGCTGAATGTGTTACAATCAGTTTTGTAGAGCTTGCTTGTTTGAAATATTTATATGTATTCATGCTTAACATATCATATTTAATTAATGGCAATGTAGATGGCACAATCCAGCGGTAAACGAAAAATACAATAAATTGAAGATGATCACATCTCAAATGATCAAAGTACTGGTAAATCCAATCATCATCCTTTCACGAACCCTCCTATTGTTACGGCAGGTTGTTAAATTTCAATTGTAAATGAAAGTCAAGGTACATCTGAACCTCAAGCTCATAAAAAGTATAAGTCTGCTGTATGGGAATCTTATGAGATATTAGTTGATTCAGAGGGAAATGAAACTGGTAGGGCAGCTTGTATATGGTGTAGGAAAGAATATTTGACAAAATGTGATAAAGGTACTTCTGATTTATGGAAATACCTGAGATAGACTTGTAGTAAATTTCCACATAAAAAAGAATTAATAGAAGCTCACAAAGGTAAAGACAAGTCACAATCTTTGTTGAGTTTCACTAAAGGTAATAGTTCAGAGGATAACAAATTAACTTGTTGGCAATTTGATCAACAACTAGTTAGGGAGGCTTTGGTGAAAATGATGATAAAAGATGAATTGTCTTTTTGTTTTGTTGAGAGGGATGAGTTCAAGGAGTTTTGTGAAGTTAGTGTGCCTCAATTTAAAATTCCATCTAGGCACTCTACACTCAGGGATTGTTTTTCTTTATTTGTGAAGGAAAAGAAGAAATTATTTGATAGCATATCATCTCATTGTTATAGAGTTTCATTGACTACCGACACTTGGACTAGCATTCAAAATTTGTCTTATATATGTTTGACTGTTCATTTAATTGATTCTCAATGGAATATGCATAAAAGGCTTTTGAACTTTTGTGTAATTAAAAGTCATTATGGAGTTAATATTAGAAATGCTATTGAGATTTGCATGAATGAATGGGGTTTGAGAAAGTTGATGTGCATTATTGTTGACAATGCATCAAATAATGATGTTGCAGTTGAACAATTGAAAAAAAGGCTTGTGAAGAAAAGTGTTGTACCTTTGAGAGGCGAGCATTTTCATATGAGATATTGTGCTCATATCCAAAACTTAATTGTCAGAGATGGCATTGCAGTAGTTGAGGGTGGTATTCAAAAAATTAGTGGTGTGGTGAAATATGCGAGGAGCAGTCCAAAAAGATTAGATATGTTTAAGTTATGTGTTGAAGAAGCAAACTTGACATATGGATCTTCATTGCAATTAGATTGTCCCACAATATGGAATTCAAATTATTTTATACTAAAAACTGATATAAAATATCAAAAATAATTTGATAAGTTGGAGGACAACAACAAAAGGTCTTTGAAGGAGTTTGGTTCAAACGTTCCAACTGAGAGAGACTGAACAAATGCCAAAATTTTGGCTCGTTTAATGAAAATTTTTATGAGGTAACTTGTAAATTTTCTCGTTCATAATTTTCTACCTCTAGTGTTTATTTTCCTGAGATTATTCAAATTTTGAATATAATTTGAGCATTGTGAATATAGTAGAGATACAATGGTTTCTGAAATGGGTATAAAAATGAGGCATAAATTCAACAAATATTGGGTTTCTCTTCAGTCAACAAATATTATGCTTTTTGTAGCGGTAGTGTTGGATCCTAGATATAAGCTCAAATATCTCAAGGTTAAGTACACTTAGCATTATGGAGAGGAATTGGCTAAAAATTGGGTGAAAAAGGTTATAAATGACTTAAATGAGATGATAGATGATTATAAAGATTTAAATGAAGATGAATCAAAAGAAGATGATTTCTTTTCTACTGTGTTAAAGAAAAAAGATGATTTATTTGATGGTAGTGATACTTATGTTGATGATTCTTTTTTGTTGAATTGGATAAAGAACAAGAAGTTGAAGCTTTGGAAGAGTTGGATAGGTACTTGGAGGACAAACTTGAAAAAATTAGAATTGATTTTGATCTTCTAAACTGGTGAAAGGTAAATGAAGTTAGGTATCCTTCTTTGGTAAATGTAGCAAGAGATGTATTTGCTATCCAAGCATCTACTGTGGCCTATGAATCTACATTTAGGACTGGGGGGAGAACTTTAGATAAATTTAGAAGTTCTTTAACACCTATTACATCTGAAGTTCTCATATGTCTACAATATTGGTTTAGAAGCTCAAACAAACATATTGAAATTCAAGAATTTGTTCAAGTCCTTGATGATAATGAATCAGGTTGGTATATAAAACTTGTAAATTTTAATTTCACTTTTACTTATTTTATTCATTCAATTTAATAAAAATATGGTTCAATTACAATTTTCAGAGGGGTCACAAGATCCAAATATTTTTCCAACTATAGTTGGCCAACTAAATTTGGAATGGGTGTTTTAAATTTTATATGGTAATATTTTGTTTATTTATTACTCTTTCATCTTAGAATTTTATGTCTACATGATTAACACTTTTTCATCTTTGGTTGTCCTTCTATAGTGGAGGAAGAAAAGGGAGGAGTTGTAGAAGAGATAATTAATTGGGTTTGGATTTTCGTTGCTGTTCCGGGACTGACCTTTGAAATGATTATTATCATAGATGTTATTAGTTGTATTTTTTTTGTTATATTAAGCTGCATAATTTTAGCAATTACTTAAGTAGTAATTGATGCTACTAATGTTTGTGGTCATCTTTAGCTATTCATTAAAATTTTAAGTAATTGTTTAAAAAATGTAGTATTGCTATTATGGTTAACATTCACCTGGCTGAACAAAGCCAACTTGTGAAAAAACAAAGATCAAAATTAAGCAAACAACTCAGTCTCGTTCTATTTAACATTTCTATCCTTTTCTGCACATCAAAGCTTTTGAGAAGGTAATGGAGCTCATTTGCGGTATTCAGCCTATTTGACAAAACAAAATTGGCCCAATTTGAGTTTGAAAGATACATAACTAAGGAATGATAAATGGTACAACAAAGGTTTCGACATGAACTAACTTGACCTGTTTGAAGAAAATAAATTGAAAAAAATGTCCGAACTTTTTTCAGTCCCGAAACTGTTTTATCCTACCCAAAATCCACGATCTCCGTCCCCTCCCGTCCTGATATTTTCAACCTATGGGATGGGTCTTGAACTTCAAAAAAAAATCTCCGAACTTTGGGAAGGGACTGGAGATTTGTAATCCCCTTTCCGTCCCGTCCCATGAGCACCCCTAGCATTGAGTGGGTTATAAGTTTTATTTAAAAAATAAAATAACAAAAAATTTATTTTTATTATTTTTTGATATTTTCAAAGGTTAAAACCTTTGAAAATATAATAATTTTTAAATTTTTTTCAAATGGGAATACAATATTTAATTATACTAATCATTATATTTATATATTATATAAATTTAATATAAAGAATTTTTTTGATAAATATTCTAATAATAATCAAAAAATAAATTAATAATCCATTAATTATAAGATAGATATTAATTAAAATATAATTACAAAACTTAAAATTATTCATAAGGAAAGAAAAATATATTACTATATAATAATTTTTTGTTTTTGAATTTTTTCTTCTTTTAATAAGTTTATCTATATTTTTTTAATGAAAAATAATTTATATAAATTATATTTGTCTAACTCATAATTTATTTTGTAATTAATATTTATATATAAATAAACAAATAAATAATTAAAATGAATATTTAAAATTATAATGAAAAAAATGAGATTTATTATTTATTATTTATTATTTAGGGATACCGGTTTAATTTAGATTAGATCCGTCTCACTAATAATTTATTTTGTAATTAATATTTCTATAAAAATAAACTGATAAATAATTATCATAAATATTTAAAAGTATACTGAATATAAATTAAAATGAGATTGAAGATTTATTATTAATGTACACCAGTTTAATAGTTTAATTATTTAGAGGTTTTGTCGTTAGGAGTTTAGCGATTTATGTTTTTAGGATTTTAGTGGTTTATAGGTTTTATATAAAAAAATAAAATAACAAAAATAATTTCTATAATTTGCTATCATTTTCATAGGTTATAACCTTTGAAAATATAATAATATTTACAATTTTTTGAAATGTGAATACAATATTTAGTTTTAATAATATTAATAATTATATATCATATAAATTCAATATAAACAATTATATATCATATAAATTCAATATAAACAATTTTATTGATAGATAATATAATAATGATCAAAAATTAAATTAATAAACTATTAATAAAAAGATAGATATTAATTAAAAAATATTTACAAAATCCAAATTGATTCAAAATTATAGTAAAATATATTACTGGATAATAATTTTAAATTTTTAAATTTCTACTTCTTTTATAAGCAAATATTTTTTTTTATTAAAAATAAATTAATTAAATTATATTTGTCGCACTCATACTTTTTTTGTAATAAATATTTCTATAAAAATAAACTAATAATTAATTAAAATGAATATTTAAAATTATAATAATAAGAAATAAAAATTAGATTTATTAATTATTAAGTAGTATATAGCAGTTTAATGGTTTATGTATTTAGGCATTATGAGGTTTAGGAGTTTACTGATTTAACTATGTATGCATTTAGTGGTTTATATGTTTTATTTAAGAAAAAAAATAAAAAAAAATTATTTTTATAATTTTTTGATATTTTCAAAGGTTATAAGCTTTAAAATTATTATAATTTTTAATTTTTTTCAAAAGTGAATAAATATTTATTTATAATAATCATAATAATTATATATCATATAATTTTAATATATACAATTTTTTTGATATATATTATAATAATTATAAAAAAATAAATTAAAAATCTATTATGAATAAGATTGATATTACTTAAAATATAATATCAAAACATAAAATAATTCAAAAGAAAAGCAAAATATTTTACTTAATAATAATTATTTGTTTTTAAATTTTTATTCTTTTTATAAGCTTATCTATTTTGTGAAGAAAAATAATTTTTATAAATTATATTTTTTAACTCATAATTTAATTTATAATATATATATATATATATATATATATAACTAAACACTCAAAATGAATTTTTTAAATTATAATGAAAAAAAATAAAAATGAGATTTATTAATTATGTTTTAGGGTATACCCGTTTAAATGATTATCTATATAGGAGTATCATGATTTTGTAGTATAGTTATTTAAGTGTTTAGGCATTTAGTGATTTATAGGTTTTTTTAAACAATGAAATAATAATAAAAAATATATATTTTTTGTTTTTTCACATCTTCAAAGGTTATAATCTTTGAAAATAGAATAATTTTAAATTTTTTTAAAAAATAAATAGAATGTTTATTTATAATAATTATTAAATCTATATATCATATAAATATTTTTATTGATAAATATTCTAATAATGATCAAAAAATAAATTAATAATCTATTATTAATAAGAAAGATATCAATAAATATATAATTACGAAATCTAAAATGATTCAGAAACAAAGTAAAATATATTACTATATAATAATTTTTTGTTTTTAATAATTTTCTTCTTTTAATAAATTTATATATATTTTTTTGTTGAAAAATAATTTATATAAATTATATTTGTCTAACTCATAATTTATTTTTTATTTAATATTTATATAAAAATAAACAAATAAATAATTAAAATGAATATTTACAATTATAATGAAAAAAATAAAAATGAGATTTATTATTTATTATTTAAGATATACCTGTTTAAAAATTTTATCTATTTAGGGTTTTCGAGATTTCTAAGTTATTGATTTAAGTATTTAGGCATTTAATGGTTTATAGCTTTTATTTAAACAATGAAATAACAAAAAAATTATTTTTGATATTTTTTTAAATTTTTAAATGTCATAACAATTGAAAATATAATAATTTTAAAATTTTTTAAAAATGTGAATATAATATTTAGTAATAATAATAAATATAACTATATATAATATAAACTAATATAAACAATTTTATTGATAAAATTATATCAATTATCAAAAAATAAATTAATAAACATTTATTAATATGATAGATATAAATTAAAATATAATTAAAAAACTTAAAATAATTGAAAATCAAAGTAAAATTCATTGCTAAATAATAATTTTTTTTATGTTTTTGCATCATTTTGTAAGATTATTTTTTTTTGTTGAAATGTATATTTTAAATTATATTTTTCACTCATAATTTATTTTGTAATTAATATTTCTATAAATTATTTAAATTATATTTAAGGTTTGAGTTTAAAGGTTTAGGTATTTAGGGGCTTCAGGGTTTAGGAGTTTAGAGATTTATGTATTTCGGCATTTAATGGTTTATAAGTTTTATTTAAACAATGATATAACACAAAATTTATTTTTGTTATTTTTTATATTTACATTTGAAAAAAATTTAAAAATTTTTATATTTTAGAAGGTTATAACCTTTAAAAATTAAAAAAAAATAAAAATAAATTTTTTGTTATATTATTGTTTAGATAAAACTTATAGACCACTAAATGCCTAAATACTTAAATCTATAAACTCCTAAACACAAAAGCCCCTAAATACTTAAAACTTTAAACTCGTAAACCTTAAATATAATTTAAATAATTTATTTTTCATCAACAAAAAATATAAGCATATAAAAAGAAGTAAAAACTAAAAAACAAAAATTATTATTTGGTAATAAATTTTACTTTGATTTTGAAGAATTTAAAGTTTTGCAATTCTATTTTAATTAATATCTATCATATTAATAATAGCATATTAATTTATTTTTTGATAATTGATATCATATCTATCAATAAAATTGTTTATATTTAGTTTATATTATATATAATTATAATGATTCTTATTACTAAATATTGTGTTCACATTTTTAAAATAATTTAAAATTATTAATTTTTCAAAGGTTAAAACCTTTGAAAATGTGAGAAAATATCAAAAAGAATTTTTTTGTTATTTCATTGTTTAAATAAATCCTATAAACTACTAAATGCCGAAACACTTAATTAAATAACTCAAAAATATCGAAAACCCTATATAGATAATCCTTTTAAACTGGTATACCCTAAATAATAAATAATAAATCTCAATATTATTTTTTTTATTATAATTTAAAATATTAATTTTAATTATTTATTCATTTTTTAATATAATTATTAATTATAGAATAAATTGAGTTAGACAAATATAATTTATATAATTATTTTTCATCAAAAAAATATAGAAAAACTTTTAAAAAAAAAATTCAAAACAAAAAATTATTATATAGTAATATATTTTGCTTTGTTTCTGAATCATTTTAGGTTTTGTAATTATATTTAAATTGATATCTATCTTATTAATAATAGATTATCAATTTATTCTTTGATCATTATTAGAATATTTATGAATAAAAAAATTTATATGGAATTTATATGATATATAAATATAATGATTATTATAAATAAATATAGTATTCACTTTTGAAAAAATTTAAAAATTATTATATTTTTAAAGGTTATAACATTTGAAAATATCAAAAAATAAAAAAAATAAATTTTTTAATATTATTTTAAATAACACCTATAAACAACTAAATGCATACACAGTAAAATATAATATCTCCTGTACCCCGTAATTCCAAAATACATAATCCATTAAACCACTATATACTACTTAATAAATAATAAATCTAATTTTTAATTTTATTTATTATAATTTTAAATATTCATTTTAATTATTTATTAGTTTATTTTTATAGAAATATTTATTACGAAATAAATTATGAGTGTGACAAATATAATTTAAAAAATATATATGCTTATAAAAGAAGTAAAAATTTAAAAATTAAAAATTGTTATCCAGAAATATATTTTACTATAATTTTGAATCAATTTGGGTTTTGTAATTATTTTTTAATTAATATCTATATTAATATCAATAGTTTATAAATTTAATTTTGATCTTTATTATAATATATATCAATAAAATTGTTTATTGAATTTATATGATATATAATTATTAATATTATTATAACTAAGTATTGTATTCACATTTCAAAAAATTTTAAATATTATTATATTATCAAAGGTTATAACTAATGAAAATGAGAAAAATTTATAGCACATTTTTTTGATATTTTATTTTTTTAAATAAAACGTATAAACCAATAAAATCCTAAAAACATAAATCGATAAAATCCTAAATTAAAAAACCTCTAAATACTTAAATCATTAAACTAGTATACAGTATTAATAAATCATAAATCTCATTTTAAATTTTATTTAGTATAAAGTTTAAATTTTTATTTTAATTATTTATCAGTTTTTTTATAGAAATATTAATTACAAAATAAAGTATTAGTGAGACATATCTAATTTAGATTTAAATAGTATCCCTATATAATAAATAATAATTCAAATTTTATTCATTATAATTTTAAATATTCATTTTAATTATTTATTTGTTTATTTATATATAAATATTAATTACAAAATAAATTGAGCTAGACAAAAATAATTTATAAAATTATTTTTCATAAAAAAATTATAGAAAAACTTTTTAAAATAAAAAAAATCTTCAAAACAAAAAATTATTATATAGTAATATATTTTGCTTTGCTTCTGAATCATTTTAGGTTTTGTAATTATATTTTTATTCATATCTATCTTATTAATAATAGATTATTAATTTATTCTTTGATCATTATTAGAATATTTATCAATAAAATTGTTTATATTGAATTTAGATGATATATAATTATAAAGATTATTATAACTAAATATTAAATTTACATTTTAAAATAATTTAAAAATTATTATATTTTTAAAGGTTATTAGCTTTGAAAATGAGATAAAATAACAAAAATAAATTTTTTGTTATTTTATTGTTTATATAAAACCTATAAACTACTAAATGCCTAAATGCTTAAATCTTTAAACTCCTAAACCCCAAAACCCAAAAACCCTTAAATACTTAAACATTTAAACAATCTTTAAAGGTTTAAGTATTTTAAATAATATATAAATATCTATCAATAAATAATAGTTTATTAATTGATTTTTTGATCATTATTATATTTATATTTATTTTTAGTTTATTAATATCTATCAATAAAATAGTTTATTTTTAATTTACATGATATATAATTATTAAATTTATTATAACTAAATATTGTATTCATATTTGAAAAAAAATTTATAAATTATTATATTTATAAAGTTATAACCTTCAAAATTGATAAAAAATTTGAAAATTAATTTTTTTGTTATTTCATTATTTAAATAAAACATATAAACTACTAAATGCCTAAACACTTAAATCACTACTCTCCTAAACTCCTAAATACTTAAACCATTAAACTGGTATACCCTAAATAATTAATCATAAATCTCATTTTTATTTGTATTATTTATAATTTTAATATTCATTTTAATTATTTATTAGTTTATTTTAATAGAAATATTAATTGCAAAAAAAAATTATGAATGAGACAAATATAATTTAAATAATTTATCTTCATCAAAAAAATGTATAAGCTTATAAAAAGAATCAAAAATTTAAAAATAAAAAATTATTATTTAGTAATATATATTTTACTTTGATTTTGAATCATTTTAGGTTTTGCAAATATATTTTAATTAATATTTATCTTATTAATAATAGTTAATTAATCTATTTTATGATCAGTATTATAATATCGATCAATAAAATTATTTATATTGAATTTACATGATATTTAATTTTTATGATTATTATAATTAAATATTGTATTAACATTTGAAAAAAAATTAAAAATAATAATATTTTCAATGGTTATAACCTTGAAAATAAGAAAAAATCATCAAAATAATTTTTTTGTTATTTAATTATTTAAATAAACCCGATAAACCACAAAATACCTAAATAGTTAAATTACTAAACTCCTAAAGCCCGATACTACTGCACCACACACACATAGCTATGGACCACGTTATACACGTGCACATATTCTTGTCAATTTTGGTGTAGCATTTAGAGGGGCCAGCAAGTCCTGGAAGCAGCCAGAGGTATGGGCCACCAGCTTGTAGAGGGCCCCAATAGTAAGCCGGGATGATAACATCCAGACAACTGACGAGACCGAGGAAAGTGGTCCTGAGTAAACCCATGAGTAACTAAGAGTGGGTCCCACTAGCCCTATCAGGGAGCATAGAAGGCCACCCAACCGTCACCCAACAGGAGAAGCGGGTAATCCATGATTAATTGGAGAGCCGGCAAAATCTGAAGCATCACCAAGTAGGGCCAGTAAGCAATGGAGTCCAGACCAACCACACTGGAGCCAAAGATTCAAACTTGTAGTTTCTGTTTGTAGTCTTATTTGTATTTTGGACTTTGTATGCACCATGTACTTGTAAAGATGGATCATGAAATACTCACACACACAATCTTGTCCGTGCTCTATATACATGCAATGCAGGCAACTGGACCCATCAGTATCTCTAAATGGGGCCCACTAATGAATTTTGTAAATAAATATTAGGCGATGCTACACTCCCGGGAACAGAAGACGCATCTTTATAGCATTTTGTAATTTTACTTGTATTCTAGCTTGGTTGTACACGTATATAATTCGACTATGAGATGGACCTCATCACACATGCACATCGATGCATGCATATTTTTTGATATTTTGTCAGTGATACATACAGTCACTTCTTGGAGCTCGAGGAGGAAACATTCTAAACCAGGAGATACTCTTTTGAGGATCATTGGAACAAAAGAATGTGGAATTCATAGGTGAGATGAATTGACAAAGTGCCGTAGATATGGACTTGTGGATTTATGGGTATTCAGTTTTACATGTATTCCATTGCATAGCAATGACATAGGCAAACGCTTGATGCTGCTTATCACACACATGCACAATCTTATATTTGCATAGTTTTAATATGGTGCATCATTCAGGTTCCTCCAAAAGGATTGGAAAATCCGAATGGAAAGGACGCAATGCGCATAATGACTCAATGCCAACTCTGAAGTCCGGGAATGCCAGGTGATTTTAGTTCTATTCGTACGCTTGGAATTATTAGGCATCATGTTTTTTTATTTATTTTATGCATAGTATCATTAAGGTGTATGGGATTTGGTGGGCTCACCTAAATTAGTCAGCTTTTTAGGCTCTTGTACGTTGTGTGCCTAAATGATTACAAAAGTGTGTATTTTCCAAAAAAAAAACAAAAAAAAACATAAACCCTAAACATTAAATCCTAAACCTTAAACCATAAACTATAACCCTAATCCATAAACCATAAATCCTAAATCTCATGTTTTCCACTTTTATAATCAAATGACTAATTGTTAAATTTAAATTGAAATTCACAACATTTAGGAATGTCACAGATTTACCTTTTTGTATATGTAACACAAAGTCATGACTCAAGGGGTGAGTTTTGGATTTAGTCTCCTTGATTTAGATTATTCTAGCATTAGCAATGGTCATGATTGTATATTTTATCTCTAGAACAAAAAACATATAGATGAAAATATTCCATAACTTGTGTATCACTGTTGAATATATTGTTATGGCACTAAGAATAATCATGAATACATATTTAATCACTATAATACTGGGTCACAGTATTGGATATGACCATAGCTTGGGCATTTAATCTTTATATTGCAAAGTCATTGCACAAGGAATGATTGTAACTTTGGACATTACTAAAGAGCAAAAGTTATGACCCTAGAAATAGTTAAGGCTCGTGTACTACTCTTTATAACTTTCTATAGCTACAATTCCTGGGAATGGAAATATCACTATGGCTTTTTCATTTGATTTGTGACCTCAAGTGTCAATATGCAAGACTAATATTTTGAGCAATGATTAAAACCTTTTTTACATTTGAATATGATTCATTTAAACCTTTTTGGGTATTGTGAGCTTGTATACATAACTCATTTAATATAAAAAGAAAGAAATGATACTTTTCATATCCATGAGGATATAAAAAAAGGCTTAGACATGCCAATAAAATAAAATTTTTGATTCTTGATTGAAAGAGAGCCCATACTTCTTGCCCTGCTAAAACTGCCCAGTGGCTAGTTTGTTCTAATAGGCTACAACGTGGTTATTTTTTTTTGAGGTGAACTATGTTTTAAAAAAATTGCTTTGAGTGTGTGCATGAGAGATATTTTAGAAGAAATTACAATAATCAAAATAAATATCATCCTCAACAACTAGCTATTTCAACACATAGGGGTACAACTTTGGTTTAATCTATTAGCGTACATGAGTCCAATTACCTTTCATAGCCCAGTGATTCAACATCAAATATGATGAGACATAATAGAGATAAAGTAAAAGCTCCTATTATTTTGGTTAGAGCTTTAGCAATCATTCTAGAGTTGAGAGATGAACAAATTAAATTATTTTAATTATTCAGTATAATTTTAATTTTAAATTTAATTATTTATTAGTTTATTTTTATAGAAATATTAATTGCAAAATAAATTATTAGTGAGACAGATCTAATTTAAATTAAACTAGTATATCCTAAATAATAAAGAATAAATCTCATTTTTTTTTCATTTTAATTTTAAATTTTCAAATTTAATTATTTATTTGTTTATTTTTATATAAATATGAATTACAAAATAAATTATGTGTTACGCAGATATAATTTATATAAATTATTTTTCATCAAAATAATATTGATAAACTTTTCAATTGAAAAAAAAATTTAAAACAAAAAATTATTATATAGTAATATATTTTGCTTTGCTTCTGAATTATATTAGCTTTTGTAATTATATTATAATTGATATCTATCTTATTAATAATAGATTATTAATCTATTATTTGATCATTATTAGAATATTTATCAATAAAATAGTTTATATTTAATTTATATGATATTTAAATATAATGATTATTATAACTAAATATTTAATTCGCTTTTGAAAAAAATTTAAAAATTATTATATTTCCTAAGGTTATAACCTTTGAAAATATCAAAAAATAATAAAAATAAATTTTTTGTTTTTTTATTTTTTAAATAAAACCTATAAACTACTAAATCCATTCACAGTTTAGTAAGTAAACTCCTAGACCCCGTATAGCCTAAATACAGTCACCATTAAACCGATATATAATACATAATAAATAATAAACCATATTTTTATTTCTATTTATTATAATTTTAAATATTCATTTTAATTATTTATTAGTTTATTTTTTTATAGAAATATTTATTACAAAATAAATTATGAGTGCAACAAATATAATTTAAATAATTTATTTTTAATGAAATAATATATAAACGCATATAAAAGAAGTAAAATTTTAAAAATTTAAAATTATTATCCAGTAATATATTTTACTTTAATTTTGAATCAATTTGTTTTTTTAAATATTTTTTAATTAATTTCTATCTTTTTATTAAAAGTTTATTAATTTAATTTTTGATCATTATTATAATATCTATCAATAAAATTATTTATATTGAATTTAATTGATATATAATAATTAATATTATTATAACTAAAATATTATATTTACATTTAAAAAAATTTTAAATATTATTATATTTTCAAAGGTTATAACTTATGAAAATGAAAAAAAATTATAAATTTTTTTTATTATTTTATTGTTTAAATAAAACCTATAAACCACTAAAAGCCTAAAAACATAAATCGCTAAACTCCTAAACGACAAAACTTCTAAATGCTTAAACTATTAAATTGGTATACATTAATAATAAATTATCAATCTCATTTTAATTTTTATTAAGTATAATTTTAAATTTTTATTTTAATTATTTATCAGTTTATTTTTATAGAAATATTAATTACAAAATAAATTTTTAGTGCGACAGATCTATTTTAAATAATTTATTTTTTATCAAAAAAATATATATGCTTATTAAAAGAGGCACAATTTTAAAAATAAAAATTTATTATTTTGTAATATAATTTATTTTGATTATGAATCATTTTAGTTTTTGTAATTATTTTTTAAATTATATCATTCTTATTAATAATTGTTTATTAATTTTTTATTGATAATTATTATAATATCTATCAATAAAATTATTTATATTGAGTTTACATTATATATAATTATTAAGAATATTATAACTAAATATTATATTCACATTTAAAAAAAATTAAAAATTATTATATTTTCAAAGGTTATAACCTTTGAAAATTTAAAATAAAATTAAAAAAATTAAATTTTTTATTTTTTCATTCTTTAAATAAAAACAATAAATCACTAAAGGCCTAAACACTTAAATCACTAAACCCAAAAACACCTAAATACTTAAACCATTAAACTAGTATATCCCAAATAATAAATAATAAATCTCTATTTTATTTGTATTCATTATAGTTTTAAATATTCATTTTAATTATTTATTAGTTTATTTTTATAGAATTATAAATTAAAAATAAATAATGAGGAAGACAAATATAATTTAAATAATTTAATTTTAATAACAAAAAATATAAACTTATAAAAAGAAGCAAAACATCAAAAAAATTATTATTTAGTAATATATTTTATTTTGATTTTGAATAAATTTACATTTTGCAAATATATTTTAAATAATATCTTTCTTTTTAATAATAGTTTATTAATTTATTTTTTGATCATTAATATAATATCTATCAATATAATTATTTATTTTGAATTTACAAGATATATAATTATTAAGATTATCATAACTAAATATGGTATTTACATATAAAAAAAATTTAAAAATTGTTATATTTTCAAATGTTATAACCTTCAAAAATGATAAAAAGTAACAAAAATAATTTTTTTGTTATATAATTGTTTAAATAAAACTTATAAACCATTAAATGCCTAAATACATAAATCTCTAAACTCCTAAATCCTGAGGCCCCTAAATACCTAAACCTTTAAACTGGTAAACCTTAAATATAATTGAAATAATTTATATAAATAATAATTGCAAAATAAATTATGAGTGAAAAATATAATTTATATTAAATTTTTTTGATCAAAAAAATATATAAGTTTATAAAAAAATATATTAAATACAAAATAAATTATTAGTTAGAAAAATATAATTTATATAAATTATTTTTCACAATAAAATATAGATAAACTTATTAAAAAAAGAAAAAAAAACAAAAAATTATTATATAGTAATATATTTTACTTTATTTTTGTATCATTTTAGGTTTTGTAATTATTTTTTAATTGATATCTAAACTTATTAATAATAGATTATTAATTTATTTTTTGATCATTATTAGAATATTTATCGTTCAAAATATTTATATTTAATTTATATGATATATAAATTTAATAATTATTATAACTAAATATTGTATTCACTTTTGAAAAAAAATTGAAAATATTTATATTTTCAAAGTTTATAACCTTTGAACATGTGAAAAAACAAAAATAAATATTTTTATTATTATATCATTGAAAAAATAAAACCTATAAATCAATAAATGGCTAAATACTTAAATCACTAAACTACAAAATCCCGAAACCCCTATAAAGATAATCATTTAAATGGGTATCCCCTAAATAATAATTAATAAATCTCATTTTTATTTGTTTTCATTTTAATTTAAAAATTCATTTTGATTCTTTTGGTTATTATTTATATATATATATTAATTATAAAATAAATTATGAGTTATAAATATAATTTATAAAAATTATTTTTCATCAAAAAATAGATAAGCTTATAAAAATAATAAAAATTTAAAAACAAATAATTAATATTAAGAAATATATTTTGCTTTGCTTTTGAATCATTTTAGGTTTTGATATTATATTTTAAGTAATATCAATCTTATTAATAATAGATTTTTAATTTATATTTTGATAATTATTATAATATTGATCAATAAAATTGTTTATATTGAATTTATATGATATATAATTATTATGTTTATTATAAATAAATATTTATTCACTTTTGAAAAAAATTTAAAAATTATAATATTTTCAAAGGTTATTTTTAAAATAAAACTTATAAACCACTAAATGCATACACAATTAAATCAGTAAACTCCTAAACCCGGTAATGCCTAAATACATAAACCATTAAACTGCTATATACTACTTAAGAATTAATAAATCTAATTTTTATTTCTATTTATTATAATTTTAAATATTCATTTTAATTATTTATTAGTTTATTTATATTGAAATATTTATTGCAAAATAAAGTATGAGTGCGACAAATATAATTTAATTAATTTATTTTTAATAAAAAAAAATATTTGGTTCTAAAAGAAATAAAAATTTAAAAATTAAAAAATATTATCCAGTAATATATTTTACTTTATTTTTGAAACTATTTGGGTTTTGTAAATATTTTTTAATTAATATCTATCTTTGTATTAAAAGTTTATTAATTTTATTTTTGATCATTATTATATTGTCTAACAATAAAATTGTTTATATTGAATTTATATGATATATAATTATTAATATCAGTATAACTAAATATTGTATTCACATTTCAAAAAATTGAATATATTATTATATTTTCAAAGGTTATAAACTATGAAAATGATAACAAATTATAGAATTTTTTTTGTTATTTTAATTTTTTATATAAAACCTATAAACCACTAAAAGCCTAAAAACATAAATTGCTAAACTCCTAACGACAAAACCTCTAAATACTTAAACTATTAAACTGGTATACATTAATAAAAATCTTAAATCTCATTTTAATTTTTCTTCAGAATAATTTTAAATTTTTATTTTAATTATTTATCAGTTTATTTTTATAGAAATATTAATTACAAAATAAATTATAAGTGAGACGGATCTAATTTAAATTCGACTGGTATCCCTAAATAATAAATAATAAATCTCATTTTTTTATTATAATATTAAATTTTCATTTTAATTATTTATTTATTTATTTATATATAAATATTAATTACACAATAAATTATTAGTTAGACAAATATAATTTATATAATTTATTTTTCATCAAAAAAATATAGATAAACTTATTAAAAGAAAAAAAAATTCAAAAACAAAAAATTATTATATGGTAATATATTTTTCTTTACTTATGAAACATTTTAAATTTTGTAATTATATGTTAATTAATATCTATCTTATTATTAATGGATTATTAATTTATTTTTTGATTATTATTAGAATATTTATCAATAAAATTGTTTATATTGAATTTATATAATATATAAATCTAATGATTAGTATAACTAAATATTGTAATCACATTTAAAAAAAATTTAAAAATTATTATATTTTGAAAGGTTATAACCTTTGAAAATATCAAAAAAAAATAAAAATAAATTTTTTGTTATTTTATTTTTTAAATAAAACTTATAAACCACTCAATGATAGGGGCGCTCATGGGACGGGATGAGATGGGGATTACAAATCCCCAGTCCCTTCCCAAACTTCGGAGATTTTTTTTTGAAGATCCAGACCCATCCCATAGGTTGAAAGTAATCGGATAGAGATCGGTGATTTTAGGTAGGAGAAAATGTTTCCAGGATCAAACGGAGTTTGGACATTTTTTTCAATTTATTTTCTTCAAACTGGCTAAGTTAGTTCATGTCTAAACCTTTTGTTGTACCATTTATCATTCCTTAGTTATGTATCTTTCAAACTAAAATTGGGCCAATTTGGTTTTGTCAAATAGGTTGAATACCGTAAACGAGTTCCATTACCTCGTCAAAAGCTTTGATGTGGAGAAAAGGATAGAAATGTTAAATAGAATGGGACCGAGTTGTGTGCTTAATTTGGTTCTTTATTTTTTCACAAGTTGGCTTTGTTCAGCCTTGTGAGCGTTAACCATAATAGCAATACTACATTTTTAAAACAATTACTTAAAATATTAAGGAATATCTAAAGATGACCATAAACATTGGTAGCAGCAATTATTACTTAAATATTGCTAAAATTAGGCAGCTTAATATAACAAAAAAATACAACTAATAACAACCATGATAATAATCATTTCAAAGGTTGGTCATGAAATAACAACAGAGAATCCAAACCCAATTAATTATCTCTTCTACAACTCCTCCCTTTCTTCCTCCACTGTAAAAGGTCAACCAAAGATGAAAACGTGTTAATCATGCAGAGATAAATTTCATAGTTGAAAGAGTAATAAAAAAACAAAATATTACCTTATAAAATTTAATACACCCATTACAAATTTAGTTGGCCAACTATTTGGAAGAATATTTGGATCTTGAGACCCCACGGAAAATTGTAATTGAACCATATTTTTATTAAATTGAATGAATAAAATAAGTAAAAGTGAAATTAAAATTTACAAGATTTATATACTAACCCGATTCATTATCATCAAGCTCTTGAACTAATTCTTCAATTTCAATATGTTTGTTTGAGCTTCTCAACCAATCTAGTAGATATATGAGAACTTCAGCTGTAATAGGTATTAAAGAACTCCTAAATTTATCTAAACTTCTCTCTTCGGTGCTTAATGTAGATTCGTAGGCCATAGTAGATGCTTGGATAGCAAATACATCTCTTGCTACATTTTCCAAAGAAGGATACCTAACCTCATTTCCTTCCACCAATTTAGAAGATCAAAATCAATTCTATTTTTTTCAAGTTTGTCCTCCAAGTCCCTATCCAACTCTTCCAAAGCTTCTACTTCTTGTTCTTTCTCCAATTCAATAAAAAAAATCATTAACATAAGTATCACTACCATCAAAGAAATCATCATTTTTCTTCAACACAGTAGAAGAGAAATCATCTTGTTTTGATTCATCTTCATTTAAATCTTTATAATCATCTATCATCTCATTTAAGGCATTTATAACCATTTTCACCCAATTTTTAGCCAATTCCTCTCCATAATGCTAAGTGTACTTAACCTTGAGATATTTGAGCTTATATCTAGGATCCAACACTACCGCTACAAAAAGCATAATATTTGTTGACTGAAGAGAAACCCAATATTTGTTGAATTTATGCCTCATTTTTATACCCATTTCAGAAACCATTGTATCTCTACTATATTCACAATGCTCAAATTATATTCAAAATTTGAATAATCTCAGGAAAATAAACACTAGAGGTAGAAAATTATGAACGAGAAAATTTACAAGTTACCTCATAAAAATTTTCATTAAACGAGCCAAATTTTTGGCATTTGTTCAGTCTCTCTCAGTTGGAACGTTTGAACCAAACTCCTTCAAAGACCTTTTGTCTTTGTCCTCCAACTTATCAAATTATTTTTGATATTTTATATCAGTTTTTAGTATAAAATAATTTGAATTCCATCTTGTGGGACAATCTAATTGCAATGAAGATCCATATGTCAAGTTTGCTTCTTCAACACATAACTTAAACATATCTAATCTTTTTGGACTGCTCCTCACATATTTCACCACACCACTAATTTTTTGAATACCACCCTCAACTACTGCAATGCCATCTCTGACAATTAAGTTTTGGATATGAGCACAATATCTCATATGAAAATGCTCGCCTCTCAAAGGTACAACACTTTTCTTCACAAGCCTTTTTTTCAATTGTTCAAGTGCAACATCATTATTTGATGCATTGTCAACAATAATGCACATCAACTTTCTCAAACCCCATTCATTCATGCAAATCTCAATAGCATTTCTAATATTAACTCCATAATGACTTTTAATTACACAAAATTTCAAAAGCCTTTTATGCATATTCCATTGAGAATCAATGAAATGAACAGTCAAACATATATAAGACAAATTTTGAATGCTAGTCCAAGTGTTGGTAGTCAATGAAACTCTACAACAATGAGATGATATGCTATCAAATAATTTCTTCTTTTCCTTCACAAACAAAGAAAAACTATCCCTCAACATAGAGTGCCTAGATGGAATTTTAAATTGAGGCACACTAACTTTACAAAACTCCTTAAACTCATCCCTCTCAACAAAAGAAAAAGGAAATTCATCTTTTATGATCATTTTCACCAAAGCCTCCCTAACTAGTTGTTGATCATATTGCCAACAAGTTAATTTGTTATCCTCTAAACTAGTACCTTTAGTGAAACTCAACAAAGATTGTGACTTGTCTTTACCTTTGTGAGCTTCTATTAATTCTTTTTTGTGTGGAAATTTACTACAAGTCTATCTCATGTATTTCCATAAATCGGAAGTACCTTTATCACATTTTGTCAAATATTCTTTCCTACACCATATACAAGCTGCCCTACCAGTTTCATTTCCCTATGAATCAACTAATATCTCATAAGTTTCCCATACAGCAGACTTATACTTTTTATGAGCTTGAGGTTCAGATGTACCTTGACTTTCATTTACAATTGGAATTTAACAACCTGCCGTAACAATAGGAGGGTTCGTGAAAGGATGATGATTGGATTTACCAGTACTTTGATCATTTGAGATGTGATCATCTTCAATTTATTGTATTTTTCGTTTACCGCTGTATTGTGCCATCTTCATTGCCATTAATTAATATGATATGTTAAGCATGAATACATATAAATATTTAAAACAAGCAAGCACTACAAAACTTACTGAAACACATTCAGCCCACTCATTCGGCCCAACCACGACACCACAACCAATACTCAACAAAACTGACTGAGACACATAATAATAATAATTAATCACTCAATTCTCGTTAAAAAATCAAACCAAAAGGCTGGTGGCATCTGAGACACGGTGGAGGCAACCAGAAGTGCGATGGACAAGGGCTAGACCTAACTGAACACGGTTGGAATAACGTGAGGTGGCCTGGAACTTGTCGGAAGAGCAATAGTTGTGTCGGAATTGGATGGGCTATAGTGTAATTGGTGGCATCTTCATGTTATATATATATATATATATATTCCTGGTTCTAATATCGGTATTTTAGGACGGGATGGATATTGCTTAAGATTTGGAAACATCCCAAAAGAAAAAATATGTGGCAGAACGGGACGGGAAATGTCAAAGTCAACGGATTTTTTCAGTCCCGATTCTTTCGGGACAAGACTTCGGGTTCGGTCGCGAATCTCTGAGTCCCGTGAGCAGCCCTACTAAATGCATATAAAGTTAAATCAGTAAACTCCTAAAACCCATAATGCCCGAATACATAAACCATTAAACAGCTAAATAGTACTTAATAATTAATAAATCTATTTTTTATTGCTATTTATTAAATTTTTTAATATTCATTATAATTATTTATTAGTGTATTTATTTAGAAATATTTATTACAAAATAAATTATCAGTGGGACAAATATAATTTTAAGAATATATTATTTATTTATAAAAAATATATGCTAATAATAGAAGTATAAATTTAAAAATTAAAAATTAAAAATTATTATCAAGTAATATAAGTTACTTTAATTTTGAATCAATTTGGGTTTTGTAAATATTTTTTAATTTATATCTATCTTAATATTTATAGTTTATAAATTTAATTTTTGATCATTATTATTTTATCTATCAATAAAATTGTTTATATTTAATTTATATGTTATATAATTATTAATATTATTATAACTAATTATCATATTCACATTTCAAAAAATTTTAAATATTATTATATTTTCAAAGGTTATAACCAATGAAAATGAGAAAAAATTACAAATTTTTTTAGTCATTTTATTGTTTAAATAAAACCTATAAACCACTAAATGCCTAAAAACATAAATTGCTAAACTCCTAAACGACAAAACCACTAAATACTTAAACTATTAAACATGTGTACATTAATAAAAAATCATAAATTTCAATTTAATTTTCATTAAGTATGATTTTATATTTTTATTTTAATTATTTATCAGATTATTTTTATACAATTATTAATTACAAAATAAATTATTAGTGAGACAAATCTATTTTAAATAATTTATTTTTCATCAAAAAAAATATATATCCTTATAAAAAGAGGCACGATTTTAAAAACAAAAATTTATTATTTAGTAATATATTTTATTTTTAGTTTGAATCATTTTAGATTTTGCAATTATATTTTAATTTATATAATTTTTATTAATAATAGTTTATTAATTTTTTTTGATCATTATTATAATATCTTTTAATAAAATTATTTATATTGAGTTTATATTATATATAATTATTAAGATTATTATTACTGAATATTATATTCACATTTAAATAAAATTAAAAATTTTTATAATTTCAAAGGTTATAACCTTCAAAAATTAAAAAAAATCAAAAATTAATTTTTTTATTTTTTCATTCTTTAAATAAAAACTATAAATCCCTAAAGGCCTAAACACTTAAATCACTAAACCCCAAAACACCTAAATACTTAAACCAAATGGTATATTCTGTATAATAAATAATAAATCTCTATTTTATTTGTATTCATTATAGTTTTAAATATTCATTTTAATTATTTATTAGTTTATTTTTATAGAATTATAAATTAAAAATAAATTATGAGGAAGACAAATATAATTTAAATAATTTACTTTTAATAAAAAAATATAAACTTATTAAAAGAAGCAAAACAACAGATAAATTATTATTTAGTAATATATTTTATTTTGATTTTGAATAAATTTACGTTTTGCAAATATATTTTAAATAAAATCTTTCTTATTAATAATAGTTTATTAAATTCTTTTTTGATCATTAATATAATATCTATCAATATAATTGTTTATATTGAATTTACATGATATATAATTATTAGGATTATCATAACTAAATATTGTATTCACATATAACAAAATTTTAAAATTGTTATATTTTCAAAGGTAACCTTCAAAAATGAGAAAAAATAACAAAAATAAATTTTTTGTTATATCATTGTTAAAATAAAAATTATAAACCACTAAATGCCTAAACACATAAATCTCTAAACTCCTAAACCCTGAATCCCCTAAATACTTAAACCTTTAAACTCATAAACCTTAAATATAATTTAAATAATATATTGAAATATTAATTACAAAACAAATTATGAGTGATACAAATATAATTTAAATAATTTATTCTTCATCAAGAAAATATATAAGCTTTTAAAAAGAAACAAAAACTAAAAAATAAAAATTATTATTTAGTAATAAATTTTATATTGTTTTTGAATCATTTTAGGTTTTTTAATTAGATTTTAATTTATATCTATCATATTAATAATAGCATATTAATTTATTTTTTAATAATTGATATCATATCTATCAATAAAATTATTTATATTTAGTTTATATTATATATAATTATAATGAATATTATTACTAAATATAGTATTCACATTTTTAAAAAAATTTAAAATTATTATATTTTCAAAGGTTATAACCTTTGAAAATGTGAAAAAAAATCAAAAATATTTTTTTTGTTATTTCATTGTTTAAATAAAACCTATAAACCACTAAATGCCTAAAAACATAAATCACTAAACTCCTAAACGATAATACCTCTAAAACATAAACCTTTAAACTGGTAAACATTAATAATAATTCATAAATCTCATTTTAATTTTTATTCAGTATAATTTTAAATTTTTATTTTAATTATTAATCAGTATATTTTTATACAAATATTAATTACAAAATAAATTATTTGTGAGATAGATCTAATTTAAATTGAACCGGTATACCCTAAATAATTAATAATAAATCACATTTTTTTTCATTATAATTTTAAATATTCATATTAATTATTTATTTGTTTATATTTATATAAATATTAATAACAAAATAAATTAAGAGTTACACAAATATAATTTATATAAATTATATTTCATCAAAAAAATAAAGATAAACTTTTTAAAAGAAAGAAAATTTCAAAAGAAAAAATTATTATAAAGTAATATATTTTGCTTTTCTTCTGAATCATTTTAGGTTTTTTAAATATATTTCAATTGATATCTATCTTATTAGTTATTAATTATTAATTTATTTTTTGATCATTATTAGAATATTTTGCAATAAAAATGTTGATATTGAATTTATATGATATATAAATATAAATATTATTATTACTAAATATAGGATTCACTTTTGAAAAAAATTTTAAAATTATTTTATTTTCAAAGATTATAACATTTCAAAATGTCAAAAAATAAAAAATTTAATTTTTTTTTGTTATTTCATTGTTTAAATAAAACCTATACACCACTAAATGTCTAAGCACTTAAATCACTAAACTACAAAATCCTGATACCCCTATATAGATAATATCTTTAAAACGGTATACCCTAAATAATATTTAATAAATCTCATTTTTATTTGTTTTCATTATAATTTAAAAAATTAATTTTGATTTTTTAGTTTTTTATTTTTATATATTTATTAATTATAAAATAAATTATGAGTTAACAATGTAATTTATTAAAAATATTTTTCATCAAAAAATAGATAAGCTTATAAAAATAATAAAAATTTAAAAACAAATAATTATTATTTAGTGATATATTTTGTTTTGCTTTTGAATGATTTTAGGTTTTGTTATTATATTTTAAGTAATATCAATCTTATTCATAATAGATTTTTAATTTATTTTTTGATATTTATTAGAATATATATCAATAACATTGTTTATATTGAATTTATATGATATATAATTATTATGATTATTATAAATAAATATTGTATTCACTTTTGAAAAAAATTTAAAAATTATTATATTTTCAAAGGTTATAATCTTAAAAAATGAGAAAGAATACAAAAAATAAATTTTTTGTTATTTCTTTTTTAAATAAAACCTATAGACCACTAAATGTTTACTTACTTAAATAAATAGCTCATAAAATCCGTAACCCCTAAATACATAAACCTTATAACAGCTGTATACTACTTAATAAATAATAAATCTCATTTTTATTTCTATTTATTATAATTTTAAATATTCATTTTAATTATTTATAGTTTAATTTTTCTAAAAAATTAATTACGAAATAAATTTCGAGTGAGCCAGATATTATTTATATAATTTATTTTTAATCATAAAAAAATATATGCTTATAAAAAGATGGAAAAAATTAAAAATTAAATATTATTATTTAGTAATATATTTTTATTTCATTTTGAATCATTTTTGTTATTTAAATATATTTTAATTAATATTTATATTATTAATAATAGTTTATTAATTTAATTTTTGATCATTATTATAATATCTATCATTAAAATTATTTATATTGAATTTATATGATATATAATTAATATGATTAATATAATTATACATGGTATTCACATTTCAAAAAATTTTAAAAATTATTTTATTTTCAAAGGTTATAACCTTTCAAAATCTAAAAAAAATCAAAAAAAAATTTGTATTTTTATAATATAAATAAAACCTATATACCACTAAATGCCTAAAAACATAAATTGCTAAACTCCTAAACGACAAACCCCTAAATAATCGATCCATTAAACCGATAAACCATTTATAATTGTTGGGCAATTGTGCTTCCACGGTTGTGAGATTGAGATACATAAACACAGAAACAACATAAAATAAGGAATATATTTATCCCAATTCAGCAACCATCCATGATAGAATCAAAAAATGAGAAATAACCACCGAAAATAATGTGGTTCGCTAGTCGCTCAGCATGCCTAGCTAAATCCACCAGAAAATGCTTAAGCATTACAGATTAAAGCAACAAAAATATCTTATAGTATGTAGAAAACAGAATAGTCATGATAAATCACACAGAGAGAAGAGAGAGAGAGAGAGAGAGAGAGGATGAACAGTTTCATGGGTTTAAAAATAGCCACTAGAAAATAAAATTACAAAACATTTTATATTAAAATTTCGCTCAATTCATTTAACCAGAGTGGGTCGGATCATGAGACGGGTCAGGCTCTGCTGCAATTTCGACTAGCTGTCCAGTCAGCGAGACCTCTATTATTGTTATACTTCTGCATCCCTTGCCTATTAATATTTCCTTTCCTGCAATTACATGAAAATATTAAAAAATAAAAAATATTTGGTTATACAAACAGATTATTAAAAAATAAATTACATATACAGCAATAATAAATCTTAAATCTCATTTTAATTTGTATTCATTATAATTTTAAATATTCATTTTAAATATTTAGTAGTTTATTTTTTATATAAATATAAATTACAAAATAAATAATTAGTTAGACAAATATAATATTAATAATTTACTTTTAATAAAAAAAATATAATCTTATAAAAAGAAGTAAAAATTTAAAAACAAAAAATTATTATTTAGTAATAAAATTTACATTGATTTTGAATCATTTTAGGTTTTGTAATTATATTTTAATTAATATCTATCATATTAATAATAGTTTATTAATTTATTTTTTGATAATTTATATTATATCTATCAATAAAATTATTTATAATTAGTTTATATTATATATAATTATAATGATTATTATTACTAAATATTTTATTCACATTTTAAAATAATTTTAAAATTATTATATTTTTAGAGGTTATAACCTCGGAAAATGTGAAAAAAATAACAAAAATAATTTTTTTGTTATTTCATTATTTAAATAAATCCTATAAACCACTAAATGCCTAAATACTTAAATCATTAACTCCTAAATCTCTAAAACACTAAATAGATAATCATTTTAAACTAGTATACCCTAAATAATAAAGAATAAATCTCAATATTATTTTTTTCATTATAATTTAAAATATACATTTTAATTATTTATTCGTTTTTTTAGATAATTATTAATTACAGAATAAATTGAGTTAGACAAATATAATATATATAATTATTTTTCATCAAAAAAATATAAATAAACTTTTTAAAACAAAAAAAATTCAAAACAAAAAATTATTATATAGTAATATATTTTGCTTTGTTTCTGAATCATTATATATAGGTTTTGCAATTATATTTTAATTACAATGAATCTTATTAATAATAGCTTATTAATATAATATTTGATCATTTTTATAATATCAAATAATAAAATTACTTATATTCAATAAAAATCTTATATAATTCTTAAGTTATTATAACTAAAGATTATATTTACATTTGAAAAAAATTTAAAAATTATTATATTTTCAAAGGTTATAACCTTCAAAAATGATAAAAAATGACAAAAATAATTTTTTATTTTTTTATTATTTAAATAAAACTTATAAACCACTAAATGCCTAAACACTTAAACATCTAAACTTCTAAACACAAAGCCCCTAAATATTTAAACCTTTAAACTAATAAACCTTAAATATAATTTAAATAAATTATTAAAATATTAATTACAAAATAAATTATGCGTGATACAAATATTATTTAAATAATTTATTTTTCATCAAAAAAATATATAAGCTAATAAAAAGAAGCAAAAACTAAAAAACAAAAATTATTATTTAGTAATAAATTGTACTTGGATTTTGAAAAATTTTAGGTTTTGCAATTATATTTTAATTTATATCCATCATAATAATAATATCATATTAATTTATTTTTTGATAATTGATATCATAAATGAATAAAATTGTTTATATTATATATAATTATAATGATTATTATTACTAAATATTGTATTCACATTTTAAAAAAATTTTAAAATTATTATATTTTCAAAGGTTATAATCTTTGAAAATGTGATAAAAAATCAAAAATAATTTTTTTTGTTATTTCATTGTTTAAATAAAACCTATAAACCACTTAATGCCTAAAAACATAAATCGCTAAACTCCTAAACGATAAAACCTCTAAATACTTAAACCAATAAACTGGTAAACTTTAATTATAATTCATAAACCTCATTTTACTTTTTATTCAATATATTTTTAAATTTTTATTTCAATTAGTTATCAATTTATTTTTATAGAAATAATAATTACAAAATAAATAATTAGTGTGACAGATATAATTTAAATTAAAATAGTAACCCGAAATAATAAATAATAAATCTCATTTTTTTCATTATAATTTTAAATATTCATTTTAATTATTTATTTATTTATTTATATATAAATATTAATTACAAAATAATTTGAGCTAGGCAACAATAATTTATATAAATTATTTTTCATCAAAAAATTATAGATAAACTTTTTAAAAGAAAAAAAATTTTCGAAACAAAAAATTATTATATAGTAATATATTTTTCTTTGCTTTTGAATCATTTTAGGTTTTGTAATTATATTTGAATTGATATCTATCTTATTAAATATAGATTATTAATTTATGTTTAGATCATTATTAGAATATTTATTAATAAAATTATTTATATTGAATTTACCTGATATATAATTATTAAGATTACTATAACTAAATATAAATAATTTTATTAAAAGTTAATATAATAATGATCAATAAATAAATTAATAAACTAGTATTAATAAGAATGATATAAATTAAAATATAATTTTAGAATCTAAAATGATTCAAAATCAAAATAAGATATATTACTAAATAATAATTTTTATTTTAAAAATTTTGCCTCATTTTATAAGCATATATTTTTTTTTGATGAAAAATAAATTATTTAAATTATCTCTGTCTAACTAATAATTTATCTTGTAATTAATATTTCTATAAAAATAAATTGATAAATAATTAAAGTGAATATTTAAAATTATAATGAATACTAATTAAAAAAGAATTATGATTTATTATTTAGGGTATACCTAATTAATGGTTTATGTTTTTTGTGGTTTTTGGGTTAAGAAGTTTATTGATTTATATGTCTGCACATTTAGGTGTTTATAGGTTTAATTTAATCAATGAAATAACAAAAAATTAATTTTTATGAATTTTCGTCATTTTCAAAGGTTATTACCTTTGAAAATATAATAATTTTTTAATCTTTCTAAAATATGAATACAATAGTTAGTTATAATAATCTTAATAATTATATTTGATGTAAATTCAATATGAAAAATTTTATTAATATATATTATTTTGATGATCAAAAAATAAATTAATAAGCAATTATTAATAAGATAGATATTAATTAAAATATATTTCTAGAACCCAAAATAATTCAAAATCAAAGTATATTATATTACTAAATAAAATTTTAAATTTTTAAAATTTTGTTTATTTTTATAAGCTTATATTTTTTTTCATAAAAAATAATTTATTTAAATTATATATGTCTCACTCATTATTTATTTTGTAATTAATATTCCACTAAAAATAAACTAAAATAATAATTAAAATAATAATTAAAATTATATTGAATACAAATAAAAATGAAATTTATTATTTATTATTTAGGTTATATAGGATTAATTGTTTAATTATTTAGGGGGTTTTGGGGTTAAGGAGTCTAGATATTTAAATGATTAGGTATTTAGTGGTTTATAAGTTTTATTTAAATAATAAAATAATAAAAAAATTATTTTTGTGTTTTTTTATCATTTTGAAGGTTATAACCTTTGAAAATATAATAATTTTTAAATTTTTTTCAAATGTAAATATAATATTTAGTTATAATAATCTTAATAGTTATATGACATTTAAATTCAATATAAGTAATTTTATTGATATATTATATAATAATGATCAAAAAATAAATTAATAAACTATTATTAATAAGATTGATAGCAATTAAAATATAAATGCAAAACCTATAATAATTCAAAATCAAAGTAAAATATATTATTAAATTATAATTTTTTGTTTTTAAATTTTTACTTCTTTTTATAAGCTTATATTTATTTTTTGATTAAAAATAAATTATTAAAATTATATTTGTCTCACTCATTATTTATTTTGGAATTAATATTTCTATAAAAAGTAAACTAATAAATAATTAAAATGAATATTTAAATTTATAATGAATACAAATTAAAATGAGATTTATGATTTATTATATGTGGTATACAGGTTTAATGGTTTGATTAATTAGAAGTTTTGTCATTTAGGAGTTTATCAATTTTTGTTTTTAGGTATTTAGTGGTTTATATGTTTTATTTATATAATAAAAATAACTAAAAAGTTTTTTTGATTTTATCTGATTTTTAAAGGTTATATCCTTTAAAAATAAAATAATTTTTAAAATTTTTTTAAATGTGAATACCTTGTATAATTATATTAATCTTACTAATTATATATCATATAAATTCAATATAAATAATTTTAATGATAGATAGTATAATAATGATCAAAAATTAAATTAATAAACTATTATTAATAATATAAATATTAATTAAAATATATTTACATAACATAAAATGATTCAAAATCAAATCAAAATATATTACTAAATAATAATATTTTATTTTAAATTTTTTCTTTTTTTTATAAGCTTATATTTTTTATTGATTAAAAATAATTTATTTAAATAATATTTGTCTCACTCAAAATTTATTTTGTAATTAATTTTTCAAAAAAATTAAACTATAAATAATTAAAATGAATATTTAAAATTATAATAAATAGAAATAAAAATAAGATTTATTATTTATTAAGTTGTATATAGATGTTAAAAGATTTATGTATTTAGGGGTTTCAAGGTCTATGAGCTTACTAATTTAAGTAAGTAAGCATTTAATGATCTATAGGTTTTATTTTAAAAATGAAATGACAAAAAATTTATTTTTATTATTTTTTCTCATTTTTTAAGGTTATAACCTTTGAAAAAATAATAATTTTTAAATTTCTTTTCAAAAGTGAGTACAATATATATTTATAATAATTATAATAATTATATATCATATAAATTCAATATAAACAATTTTATTGATAGATATTCTAATAATTATCAAAAAATAAATTAAAAATCTATTATGAATAAGATTGATATTACTTAAAATATAATATCAAAACTTAAAATGATTCAAAAGTAAAACAAAATATATAACTAAATAATAATTATTTGTTTTTATATTTTTATGATTTTAATAAGCTTAATAATTTTTTGATGAAAAATATTTTTAATAAATTATATTTTTAACTCATAATTTATTTTATAATTAATATATATATATAAATAAAAAACTAAAGAATCAAAATTATTTTTTTAAATTATAATGAAAACAAATATAAATGAGATTTATTTAATTATTATTTAGTGTATACCGGTTTAAAGAAAACAAATAAAAAACTCATAATATTCTACCTCTAGTGTTTAATTTCCTGAGGTTATTCGAATTTTTTTAAAAAAATTGAGCTTTGTGAAAATAGTAGAGATACAATGGTGTCTGAAATGGGTATGAAAATGAGGCATAAATTCAACAAATATTGGGGTTCTCTCTCGTCAACAAATATAATGGTTTTTGTAGCAGTTGTGTTGGATCCTAGATATAAGCTCAAATATCCCAAGGTTAAGTACACTTAGCATTATGGAGAGGAATTGGCAAAAAATTTGGTGAAAAAGTTTATAAATGCTTTAAATGAGATGATGGATGATTATAAAGATTTAAATGAAGATGAATCAAAAGAAGATGATTTCTCTTCTACTGAGTTGAAGAAAAATGATAATTTCTTTGATGGTAGTGATACTTATGATGATGATTTTTTTTGTTGAATTGGAGAAACAACAAGAAGTTGCAGCTTTGGAAGAGGTGGATAGGTAGTTGGAGGACAAACTTGAAAATAATAGAATTGATTTTGATCTTCTAAACTCGTGGAAGGTAAATGAGGTTAGGTATCCTTCTTTGGAAAATGTAGCAAGAGATGTATTTCCTATCCAAGCATCTACTGTTTCCTATGAATCTACATTTAGAACTGGGGGAAGAACTTTATATAAATTTAGGAGTTCTATAACACCTATTACAGTTGAAGTTCTCATATGTCTACAAGATTGGTTGAGATGCTCAAACAAACCTATTGAAATTGAAGAATTAGTTCAAGACCTTGATGATAATGAATCAGGTTAGTATACAAATCTTGTAAATTTTATTTTATTCATTCAATTTAATAAAAATATGGTTGAATTTCAATTTTCAGAGGGGTCTCAAGATCCAAATATTCTTCCAACTATAATTGGCCAACTAATTTGGAATGGGTATATTAAATTTATAAGGTAATATTTTATTTTTTTATTACTCTTTCATCTTAGAAATTTGTGTCTACATGATTAACATGGTTTTCATCCTTGGTCATCCTTCTACAGTGGAGGAAGAAAGGGAGGAGTTGTAGAAGAGATAATTAATTGGGTTTGGATTTTTCGTTGCTGTTCCGGGACGGACCTTTGAAATGATTATTATCATTATTGTTATTAGTTGTATTTTTTTTGTTAGATTAAGCTGCCTAATTTTAGCAATTACTTAAGTAGTAATTGAGCTACCCAAGTGTGTGGTCATCTTTAGCTATTCCTTAATTATTGTAAGTGAATTGTTTAACAAATTAGTATTGCTATTATGGTTAACTTTCACTCGGCTGAACAAAGCCAACTTGTGAGAAAACAAAGAACCAAATT